>CABFOW010004253.1:28291-59359 GCA_902141385.1 Timema californicum
AAATAATATAGATGTAGATTTTCTCAATTTTCTAGACGGCCGCATGGTCGGCTGTAAGTTTTTTATCTGACCCCATCTTATAGCAAGGGCACGCACTCACATATCTTATTCATAACTATAATAATATTTGTCCTCTTTTTTGATATTTAGACCAGCAATTATCAAGATATAATTATTTTTGACTATCCACGTGTTTGAACGTAGGGTTAAACGTATTTTTTGTATGAGAGAGTATAACTTTGAGGTAGTTTATCTTCAATATCTCGATATAACTCAAACGTGGCACCCAATTACACGAATAGTAATAAATAGTTAACTTTTTCCTTGTAGGTGTTCAATCAATCTGATTGACACGCTACAATTTACCTATGGCTGGTTCTATTTTCAAAGGGTTTTCACCTATTAGGGCTCTATTATAGAGGCTTACTAAGAAATCTTATTATTATATTCTCTTTAAACTGTGTTTGAATGTTTCGTGTTTTATCCTTGTGTTTTATATAGCATATATAAAATGTGTTTGTTTATATGTAGCATATTTTGAGCTTATTGGTTTATTGTGTACCAGCTTCTTAGATAATCATGAAAATGGTTATTTAGAATTTTATACATTTCTATTTTTTTTAGATATCCCTTAGACTTCGAACTAAATAAGTCCTACTGAATTCTTACGTCAAGTCACGTGATCTGCAGCTGTAACTTTTAATATATATTATCAATACATATAAAATAACTATAATAATAATAATGTTGGTCGTAATAAAATATGTCTAATGTTTCCTGAATGTACATTCTTAAGAAAATCATGGTATAGATCTTGTTTTAGCACAGTAGGGTGTACGCCTATGTACTAGTATGATAGTGAGTTTAGATTAGAAGATAAAATACAAAGAAAATGCACCGGCATTTGCGTGGAGACCACATAGGAGGTAGCACGGTATAACACTTCATTCTATTGCTAGACACCCGCATCGGTGGCGTAGTTGGCTAGCGCGCTAGTCGTGTTGAGCTCGACTGCTGAGGACGGGGAGATCGAGGTTCGAATCTCGGTCTGGTGAACTGGGGGTGGTTTTTCCTAAATGGTTTTCCACTCTCCCTCCACGCAAATGTGGGTTCACTTCCTCTAATTCAACCTTTCCAATTCCTAATCCATTAGAGTAATTAGTACTTAAAGCGTATAACCCGAACGGGTAGTAAGATGCGGTGCTAAATATTATTATTATTACTACTATTATTGCTTGACCAGATTAATGCCGATGGGGAGGTCAGTGTTTGAAACCCAGTCAGGATTTATCCTTAGTTATTTCATATTCACATACTGAAAATGCAGGTACATATACTCTAAAATAACGACTACTCATCCTAATCTCTGACAAATAGCTGGTAAGACTCGCTCAGTTGGTTTGTACCTTTCGTGAAATATAAAATATTTCCTTTCCTTACGTTTACAAATCTTTTATTTCAAGTCACCCGTAAGGTATAATATTAAAAAAACACCCTCCCTCCCCCCTCTCTAACTTGCTTTGGTTTCTTCCAGCCAAGTAATAGCTTGATTGATATTAAAAGAAGATCTTCATTCAGCTAATATATAACTTAAAAAGTAAAAGGAAGAAACTTATTTTTAGAAAAAAAGAAGATTTGCATTTAAATTGTGCTTCATTCATAGCCGGCGTATGAAGTTCGTCTCCTAAACTTTTCAATGAAGAGGGAAATGATGAGTTGGAGGAGGGGGGGGGGGTTGACTCTTTCTTTTTCTTTTCCCCAGAGAGACGCAATAATTAGTCCTTAATGTCGTGTAAGTTGAAAAACAGGGGACTCTTTCTTTGTATCTTTCATGATAGAATAATTAAAACTTATAACCGTAAATTGCAATATTTTGTATTTATTTTAGTACGCATATAATACCCGTTCGGTTTATACCTGTATGTACTAATTACTCTCCTGTGTGAGGGATGTGGAAGGTTGAATTTAGGGGTGGTTTACCCTATTTTCTTAGAGGGAGTGTGGAAAACCAATTTGGAAAAACACACCCTTACTACACCTGATTGGGATCAAACCCTGATCTCCATTCATTGGCATTCTAGTCTATTGTGAGCGTGACCCTTCAGACCATGTGGCCACTTAAGCAGGTTAAAGTGCAATAGATAATTCAGCAGTTATCTGAGATATATTCGTGACGCTGTGATGGATAGACCGAGCTGACGTTGATGACGGGAAACATCCTAAAAGTTCTTTAGTTACCTAAGTTTGGTCAAAACTTACACCAACAAACTACATGCTGCCTTGAAAACATATAAATAAATATGGAAATGCATTACTATAGTTAGTTAATGTTTAATGTTTAATTACCGTCTACAGTCCAATTGATAGCGTCCATTTCAGACAATGCCACCAGTTACCGTCTACAGTCCAAATTGAACGGTCGATTCTCCTATCACGTAGAAAAAGAGACGATTACTATTACATAAGTTATTATTATTATTATTATTATTATTATTATTATTATTAGCACCGGGTCTTACTACCCGTTCGGTTTATACGCTAATGTGTAATGGTAGGGTGATTGTGAGATGAAATGGAGGACCTACAGTTTAACGTGGAATCCGAACCACGGTGGAGGCCTGGCATTCCCCACATTCACAAGATGTCTTGTCAGAGGTGAAGTAAGGGTTTGGTAATCAGATAAATCTGTGCCGGGACCGAGGAAATTACATAAGTTATAATTGATGAAGGATAGGGAAGGAAAATGCATCACAGAAATATATATATTTACCAAATAAGTTTATTAAAAAGCAAAAAAAAAAGATATAGAATTACATATGAGTGAAAAGATTTTAATTCAATTAATTAACGATAACTGTATTCCGTTATCGAGGAAGAAAGTCTAGGGTTGGACAAATATGTATTAACACTTTGTGAACAAGGAACTGACAGAATTTAGATAGAACACTTCGTTTAGTTTAATAGCTCTAGAAATATGGATATTCGCTCTGACTCGAACGAAGGAGCGTCCGCCACAGCTTGGCAACAGTCAAAGGGGATTCAGTTTTAGGCAATATACATAAAGACAATCTAGCTATGTTGGTACTAGACTAATACCTGAATAATATCCTATAAGGGGAGCTCACATTTTACTTATAATATATGGCTAACAATTAGACATATATACAGTATTCTACCATGGCCGATCATTTCCTAAAGAGTACTGCCAGAATAATAAGCATTAAATGTATACATTTACCCAATACTATGGCGTGCAATAGCCAGCACATACTTCCTTTGAACACTTAAATACATCTGATGCCTGACGAGGCCGGAATAAAGCACTATCCCCGCGGGCCACTACTTCAATCTAGTAGTGCTCCCACAGGTTGTGCACCATAAATAGCTACACAAACAAGGGTGCAATCGTGACTGCACTGACCTAACTGGTACCAATAATAAGATGTTAGATGATCTGATTGTAGCCATAAAGAGATCCTAAACGTGATCATACCATTTAGGGTGTCTTACAAGTATAACAATGTCTTAAGAACTTAGAAAAGGAAATCATATTTATTGACTCTGTATACACAATCACCTGGTCCTATACATATGCCAAGCATAGAGCTCTCGTATTTAAACTATGCCTTATGGACGTAAGGAAATAGCTATCAGACTATCTGACCCAAGAAACGATGTCTGATGGACATATAAAATGAAGCAAGGCATTCTAATACATGAAACTATGTCTGATGGACATAGAAACGGAGTTTAAAATATATTTTGGATTCTAAACAGAAGATACAGATACTTTAAGTCTCAGAAGATACTTCCTCTGTGACGTGGTGATGATTCCGACGCCTGACACATCATGGCCACCAGTAGTCTTCGGTACTGAAGTTTTACGTCTTATTTCTTCCTCTGGTGAATAAATACAATAGAATGCAAAAATGCGAATCACAGGGAATCTGTTAAATAGCAACATAACTGGCTCGGACTTGGACTACATCAGGATATCTAATGGGTGAAGGAAGGGGGGTCAAAGTTGTAGAATTACTACGTTTTCTCAGTAGCGCTGTCAGAGGGTATGGTGATCAAAGACAATTATCTTTCTTTTCTTCGATGTGCGCCCTTTGATCAAGACGTGAAAATGCTCGCGGTGCCGGTATGGCTGGGGCAATTCTCCTCGACTCTTGGGCGTTTCCCTGCAACATCAATCCAAAGTGAGTCAACAACCTCCACATCATCTTATTGGAATAGATTAGTACTTGTTATCTTGTTTTAATTGCCTTTATGGAATTTTAAATGTAGATGTCATATTATATTACCGACATGCTACAAACATATAGCACCCATTTCAGACACTGCCGCTTACCATATACAGTGCAATTTTACCGGGAAGACAGCTACAATAGTTACTAGATATACTTTTACGTGTTCATACGTCCAGTCATGTGATCTGCAGTTGTAATTTATGATAGAAATTATCAACAACCACAAAATAACAATAATAATATAATATAATACAAAGTTATTAATACATACATACATTACAAACATACCTAATCACGCCTTACAGAGCCTACCTCTTCCTTTTGATCCACACACTCTACCTTCATACCTTTGCTTCGTCCCTTGATCCACACTCAGCCTCTCCACATGCCCAAACCAACATGAGACGCTTCCTTCACATCGACCTATTGGATTCCCTCATCTCCCATTTATAACTGTCTTCGTGCACCAACATTTCTTATACACGTCATTCCAACCACATCCAATATTGACCACCAAAACTCTGTATCTTTTAACGATACTTCCTGTAAGAATTGGACTGTAGCTACCGAACTAAATAAAGGTATATCATACAGATTGGGACATGGCCAGATAATTCAAACGTAAACTAGGAACAAACGAATAGCGGGCCTTGCAATATACTTTCTGGTTTTTCCTTCCTGCCTTCTACCCTCTCTGTAGAACACTCGGCCGGTCGAGACTGAGTCTAATGGGGGAGTTTTAACGGAAGGATTGAAGGAACAATGCGTAAGTCGTTTTAAATTAAGTTTCACCGTTGACGGCAACATGGTCGACATGTATCCTCCCTCCATCCCTTATTTTCCTCATTAAATGAGGGGGTGGAAGTATATATTGTGCTATATTGCATCTCGAGGAGTCCTACTCTATTCCGAATTAAGAAAAAATAGGGGAGGGGGGATTTTGGCTACATTATTGTGTTACTTGATGCGTATTTGAAATTATTTTTGTAATTAATTAAATACTGTTCATTTTTATTATGAATTATATTGAGATGGGTTTTAAAACGCTATTTAAGAAAGATAGCAAATTTATTTTGGCTCTGTCTTGGCACTCATCCGGGCTGTTTGCATTTAACTACACTAATGAGTTAGAAATGAGGAGGATAGATTTCATAGAAAAAATACTCCCTCTTCCCGGCGGATGGATAGAAAATTATCCGTTCAACGGCTAAATATACTCCATTTTTGGTCACTATTTCTTCAAGAACTGATATAGAAATAATCGGCATTAGCGTGGGGATGGGAGGGGAAAATACCGGTGAAATATTTGAAAACAGCCCTCAATTCAACCAGCAGAGATTTAATCTCCAGCCTATTCAAGGTCGACCTAGTACATTTCGAGACTAACGTCTTAGACTGCTCGGTCAAAATTTGTTAGAAAGCCTGGGTAGACATCAAAATTTCCCAGATGAGCGAGAAATGAATAATTCTAAATTAACGCTCAACGATAAGAGAAAGTTAACATTTAGCCTACCCTACAGATGACCACGTGGTATAAGGTGTCAGGCTCGTTATATAATGGTCTCTACCGTAAGTGAGGGGTCCAGTCTATGTTAGGAGTTGTGAGTGAGGTGTTAACTATAAATTATTCTTCCATCTACTTACAAGCAAATGCGGTATACATTTACTCTATATTTTATCTTTTTTATTCCAATACGATTAAAGTAATTATGTGTGTAGCCTACGGGAGTAAGACATAGAACCAGGTCTGGTAGCAAGACATTGAACCAGGACTGGTAGTAAGACATAGAACCAGGTCTGGTAATAAGACATAGAACCAGGACTGGTAGTAAGACATAGAACCAGGACTGGTAGTAAGACATAGAACCAGGTCTGGTAGTAAGACATAGAACCAGGACTGGTAGTAAGACATAAGACCAGGACTGATAGTAAGACATAGGACCAGGTTATATTTCTGTATCTTCTCTAGAAGGATCTTCCCGTGGCGGTCTGACTCTAGATATCGTTACCTCAACTCGTTCGTAGAATCTTTCTATTAGATCCTGTTGGGGAGAGGGAATGAATATCTTGAGGGCGGAAGTTGGCGTCGTGCATCAATCTGGACCACTAATGGCGACCGATACTCTCTCTTTCTTTACCACAATTTCCGCCCGGACTGCTATCTTGTTTGTTTGTTTGTTTGTTTGTAAGTATATAAGGAAGGCGGGAATAGACAAAGTTATCCCTCTTACGTGGCCTACTAGACCAACTTAAAGACGAACGTAAAGAAATTTGTAAATAAGCTACTGATTGGATTTTTGGAAAATAAAAAAAGTACATAATTAATATGAAATTCAAAGCGTGTTGTTTTCACATAGAAGTAGTTTTTTTTTTAAATCTAGGTGCTGTTACCTTTCAATTTCCGAGCACAGTATTTGTAGAACGTGACTTACAATCCAACTTAAACTAATCTGGCGAACTTAACATCGACACCCTCCTGTGTTTCAATCAGGAATAAAAAGAGGCATCCCACAGAGTTGACGACAGAAATCTCTCTATCTCTCTCTTTCCCTTACCATAATTTGGTAAATCACAGGGTGAGAATACTTCCATCCTCTCTCACAAGGCGGGAGAGGTTATTTGTATACATGTTAGTAAATATCCAGTCCAGTGGCAGCAGTGTAGTGTTAGCTATGTTCATCTATGTCCAGTGTTAGCAGTGTAGTGTGGACTGTGTTCCTTTCTGTCCAGTGTCAGCAGTGTAGTGAGGACTGTGTTCCTCTCTGTCCAGTGACAGCAGTGTAGTGTGGACTGTGTTCCTCTCTGTCCAGTGACAGCAGTGTAGTTAGGACTGTGTTCCTCTCTGTCCAGTGTCAGCAGTGTAGTGTGAACTGTGTTCCTCTTTGTCCAGTGACAGCAGTGTAGTGTGAACTGTGTTCCTCTCTGTCCAGTGACAGCAGTGTAGTGTGAACAGTGTTCCTCTCTGTCTAGTGACAGTAGTGTACAGTGTGAACTGTGTTCCTCTCTGTCCAGTGTCAGCAGTGTAGTGTGAACTGTGTTCCTCTCTGTCCAGTGACAGCAGTGTAGTGTGAACTGTGTTCATATCCGAGACAAACTAATGATGTAAGGTGTGGAGTTCCTCTCATGGAGGGTTGCAGACCTAGCACGCGGTGTTGAACAGAACTAACACCCCCCACCCTCCTCATGTGTGGATGGTAGCTTCAGGAGCGTCCGTTGTTTGTTTGCTTGTTGACTTTGTAGCGCACTGAGTCTGGCGGCCATTTTAACTTTAAAATAAACACTCGAGAGGAATAGTTTCCCCTCGTCCGGTCAACCCTCATCTGACTCTGAAGCGCACTAACAGTGCCGTTAACAAACGTTGCTTGAATGTAGTCCAGAAAACACGACTGACTAAATGACTACTTGGTCAGGGCCAATCCTTTGCCAATTTATGAATAAAAAACAAAACAAATAATGATACTGCATTTTAGATATTTAGTGGAAGTATTATGTTACCTGGTTCTATTAATTATTTTTTCACAAAACAAAGTAAAATAAAACTCCTTAGCTTGGCTAACTATTCTTTTTGAGTTATTCAAGTAGAGGTTCTTTCCAAGCCAACTGGTTTTGCGACCAATGAGTAGTTCATAGCAGAGCTGACTGTCCACTTGATATGATTGATTTATCTTGCAGCTACACCTCGTTAGAAACATTATAACCGTCCCTTGGTATAGTGGTCAGCGCAGTCAAAGGTCCCGGATTCCATTCCCGGCTGCTACTATGGGTTATTTTCTGTAAGCAGAACTACCCAAATTGTCACCAGGGTATTGTTTATTATTATTATTAACACCGCGTCTTACTACCCGTTCGAGTTATACGCACTTACGCTAATGTGTAATGGTAGGGTGATTGTGAGATGAAATGGAGGACCTACAGTTTAACGTGGAATCCGAACCACGGTGGAGGCCTGGCATTCCACACATTCACAAGATGTCTTGTCAGAGGTGAAGGAAGGGTTTGGTGATCAGATGAATCTGTGCCGGGACCGAGGATTGAACCCCGGCCGCCAGCACAGAAGTCCGACACCTTACCCCTAGACCACCAGGTCACCCATACTCATTATCCCCCTCATACTCATTATCCCCTCTTACTATTAACATCATCTCATCTCATCGATACATGGAAAGAGCCTCCACGGAAAGGATGTACGATTAGTACATTCGGTGGTCCCCTGGGTAATAGTACATTAGTACAGACTGATCTTTCCACAAACTGAGCTACGAGGGATGTAGCTGAGACACGGATACAAATATGTAATTTATTAATACTTACAATTTAATTTGTTAAAATAAGCCCATGGAAAGCTGTCATCTTGATAACATTTCTGTTTGTCTACAATCCACGTCTCATTAGTTTTACATCCAGACACAAACTGTCTTTTTAAACACTAGACACAGATTTATATCAGCACACGTCTTACAAACTGATGACCTAGAGAACACATCTGACAGCTGGCTTAGTGCCAGTGGGCTTCACTGGCGTTTTGAACCCAGCACCTGCGGGTGAGTGTCCGGGTTCGAAACCGGTGTAGGTTTATTAGTGATAGTTTTACCATTAATATACTTCTTCAGGAGAATGCTGGTGCATTCTCTTAGCTTTCAAATACCTTGCTCCATGCTCTTGAATAAGTGAAAGACCCGTTGGTAGGACTTGTGTTCTAAGGAGTCAGTCTCGCAGTAGACTGGATTGTCCATGACGGGGAGATTGGGGTTCAAATCCCGGTATGGTGTGCTGAGGGTGGTTTTTTTTCTAAATGGTTTTCAACTCACACTCCACACAAATGCTGGTACACTTTCTCTAAATTCTACGTTACTCATTGTAACACATTATAGTAATTAGTACATAACCGTACAGCCAGATCGTGTAGTAAGACGTGGTGGTAACAAAGAGTTAGTTGTAATAGAACAACTCCCAAGTCTGGGCACAAACTAGTGTCTTCCGCTCACCAGTCAGCCCCCCTGACCACTGAGTCAGGCGCCGCAACTGAGCGCAACGACCAGGACGAGGAGGGAGAATTTTCACCCGGTCGAGAAAAAATCCGCAACACTATCAGGTCCATTAACCTGTAGTACCACAAAGAAAAGGTTTTGTGCCCGTACCCGTTTTGAGTGGTTAACATATCTGAGGGGTGATTCCAAGATAATTTTCTTGTATTACTTTTGAAAATGATTATTTTTAATACCAAAGTTCTATATTAGTTCTGTACCGTCTTGTTATATAAAGAATATTTTGTATTTGTACCCGTTTTTAGCGATTAGTACGTATTTCAAAATGGTCACTAAAGGTTATTGCAGTTGTACCACTTTTGGAACTATACTTTTATAATGATTAAGTTTGTATCAATAAAGCATCATTTTCTACCACAAGGTAATGTTTTAGTATTCCAACGATTCATAAAATATATATATATATATATATATATATATATATATATACTAAAGTAATCATTCCAAGTTATTTTTTTACCACTTTTGTTTCCAGTATTAATGCATATTTTGTTGATCGAAACCCGCCTCGGTGGCGTAGTTGGCTAACGCGCCTGTCGTGTTTAGCTCTACTACTGAGGACGGGGAGATCGAGGTTCGAATCTCAGTCGGGTGAACTGGGGGTGGTTTTTCCTAAATGCTTTTCCACTCTCTCTCCACGCAAATACGGGTTCACTTCCTATAATTCAACCTTACCAATTCCTAATCCATTAGCGTAATTAGTACTTAAAGCGTATAACCCGAACGGGTAGTAAGACGTGGTGCTAAATATTATTACTATTATATTATTGTTGATCGAAGATAGCAACTTTCTAAACCATTTAAATAATCCTGTTTTGCATGTATTAGTACAGATCTAAAAGGTTTAACCTGAAGTATTGTTTTATGTACAATTGAAAAATTGTATTTTACATATATTATGTAAATAGCTTTCCTAGATAGCATTATATATATATATATATATTATTTTTAATAAACTCTTTGACGCGAGTGTTAATAAAGTCAGGTGGGCCATAAAACAAGAATAATCACGTAGCACGTGGATATTGCCTGGTTTAGATCCCCGACCCCTCTCAACCAGTTCAGACCAAGATTATTTGCTGCTCCTTTAATAAATATGAAGGTCCTCATTTTATTCTCTCCACGATGTATTAGGCACAATAGAAATTATAAATGATTAATAAACACTTAAATAATTTTAGTTATTTTATTTCCAATTCATGAAACAATAAAAATTTACTACACAGTAAAATAATTGTATAAAATTACCTACTACATTATACAGAATATCTTTATTTTATTATTATTGTATATAAATCAAGTTTATTATAATATCTGTAAAAACCTGTGGAATAACAACAAAAATGTATTAACGGAAAATACATTAATTGATTTGTAACTTTGAACAATATAACACATACTTGAACTTTGTTAATATAGTTTTTTAAATAACGCTGATGATTTAAATGATAACTTCCTTACACATCTTATCTTAATAGCCTCAAACATTAATCTATTATTATACAAAGACACCGGGACTCATCACCGGATCTCCCGGACTCCGGTCCTAGAATCTTGAAGCTCTGCAAGGAGATTCCTTTCAGGTCGTGGGCATCCAATAAGAAGGAAGGCTTTTGCGAGATTTAATCCCAAAAAGGGTTCGACTGTGGTTGGAACATTTTTATCGTCAACATAATTGTTTATATGAGCCGGAAAAAATAAAATTTGGTTGTAAGCTGTAGGTACTGTATTATATAACCAGAAATAACTTAAAATGAAAATTTCAAAATGGAGCTCAAAGAAATAAGGGGGGAGAGGTGGTGGGGGGCCAGAATTGTTTTAATTTAGATGAGGTGGAAAACAAAAAGTTGGTAAACATACAGAAATACAACTCCATACAAACAAATAAACCTTAATTATGTTATTATTATTATTATTATTAGCACCGCGTCTTACTACCCGTTCGGGTTATACGCACTTACGCTAATGTGTAATGGTAGGGAGATTGTGAGATGAAATGGAGGACCTACAGTTTAACGTGGGATCCGAACCACGGTGGAGGCCTGGCATTCCTCACATTCACAAGATGTCTTGTCAGAGGTGAAGGAAGGGTTTGGTAATCAGATAAATCTATGCCGGGACCGAGGATTGAACCCCGGCCGCCAGTATAGAAGTCTGACACCTTACCCCTAGACCGCCAGGTCACCTCCTTGATTATGACAAGTGTAGGAGTGATTTGTATAGAAGAATGTTAGGGATTCCAATAAATTTAAAAACTAATAGAAATAACTACATATTAGTGTAGAATCACATTTAGTTAAGGTGACCAAACCAAATATTTACTAAAATCTGAAAATTTATATTCTTAAATGGCTTTTTGTTAGATATTGGAGGGGGGAGGGGAAAAGAAACGAAAAAAATGCAGGTGTAGTAAAAATTTTAATTTGGGATGGGTAGAAGAATTTTAAATTTCTAATGCTAGTTGTAAAATGAAGAGGTGCAAGATGATAAAAACAAGTACTTGTGGGTGTGCAAGAAAACAGAAATTCCGAGAGAAGGTTAGGGGACGCCTTCAAATAACCGTGAGAGACTAAACATTTTAAATTTTAAGTGTGACCCTGGAAATGGGGGAAAAGGGGTGAGAGGTAGGGGTTGATGTATACAAATATTTGTAGGTGTGGTAGAAAATTTTAATTTGGCCAACAGGTAGAGGGAATCCTTCAGATAAGAAAAGAAAATCTTAAAATTTGACATTTCTAAGTGGATGGTGAGTGTTGAGGAAATAATGAAGGGGTAAGGCTCAACATTTCCAAAACTAATTTAAACAATTTTCTTTTTTAGCTCCGTGTCTTACTACCCGTTTGGGCTATATGCTTCTATACAAACCACGCTAATGTGAAAGGTATGATGAAGGTTGAATTTAGAGGAAGTGCACTTGCATTGGCGTGGAGTGAGAGTGAAGATCTATTTAGGAAAACCCCCATCAGTTCCCCAGACCTGGTTCGAATCACGATCTCTCCGTCCTCGGCAGGCCAGTCCAACAGAAGTGTGAAGCGTTAAACCACTTCATCGCTGAAGCGGCTTTGAAAAATATAATTTTCTGTGTGGTAGAGAACTGAAATTTGGAGAGCACTCAAAATTAAGGTAAACATTAGTATATTTCAAAATCTAAAATTTAATTCTGGAAGAGATGGTGGGCAGGGGGAGGGCGGGAATATAAATAGAAATAAAGAGCTTTTGGGGGGATAGAAAATTATAATTTGCCGGTAATATACAGGGAACACTCCAAAAAACCAAATTAGTGTTAAATATTTTATATATTTAAGTGGAGGCAGGTGAAATTTCTCTTGAAATTTTGAAAACTAAAAGAATAAACTACTCTTGGTGACCTGGTGGTCTAGGGGTAAGGTGTCGGACCTCTGTGCTGGCGGCCGGGGTTCAATCCTCGGTCCCGGCACAGATTTATCTGATTACCAAACCCTTCCTTCACCTCTGACAAGACATCTTGTGAATGTTGGGAATGCCAGGCCTCCACCGTGGTTCGGATCCCACGTTAAACTGTAGGTCCTCCATTTCATCTCACAATCACCCTATTATTACACATTAGCGTAAGTGCGTATAACCCGAACGGGTAGTAAGACGCGGTGATAATAATAATAATAATAATAATAAACTACTCATCGGTGTAAAAGAAGACAAACAAACACAGAAAAAGAAATCAACATGGTAGAAAATATACATTTCACATATAGATAGAAAGTATGAAATATATATTTAAATTTAGAGTCAACATCTGGGCTTAGGAAGAGCTTAGAATTTCACAAACTAATAGTCAAAAAAATTATAAGTGTGGTAAAAAATGTAAATATTTTCAAGTAGTTAGGACGATTACCCGAAATAATAAAATGTTGCTATGTTAAAACTGGCTCCAATAAATGGGAGGCTCAACATTTTTGAAACTAATAAAAAATCAACTTTCTGTGGTAGAAAATTTAATTCCGGCATGTAATTAAATAGATCAGCTCTAATAACAGAATTAAGTCTGAATAGTTGGAATAATATAAAAATGGAGACTTGGGAAATGGGAGAGCCCAAAAGTGGTACAACTATAAACAAGCAGAACACTCATTTTGGGTGTTTTTAAAAACTGAAATTTGACAGGACGAAAAAGAACAATATCATATTGCCAAATAACTTTTAAAGTTTCAAAATAGAGTGTTGAAACCTAAAAATAGGTTTGAAAGGAGTGGAAGAAAATTTAAATTTGGTAAATTGGTAAAAGGACCACCCTAAATAACATAAAATTTGGAAAGTTTAAAATTTCAAAATAGGAGGCTCGGAAAATGGGTGGGTGGATGGGGTGGAAGGGGCACCAAAATTCCTGGATTGGTAGAAAAAAAACTTTCTCAATACTGTAGGCAGTTTTAATTTTGTATACGCAGACTAAAATAATAATTTAAAATAAATAAACACTAAAACCAAGATTGATTTTTAATTTGATCCATCACGTTTCGTAAAATAGTTAAAAATTGAAGGACAAGCTACCCCCTAGCTAGAAGTGACATAATAATCAAAATAAACCACTTGTCCCCACGTAGTTTGGAGAACCATGATACTCATCTGTAACAGAATATATTATTTCATTCAAGTTATTTGGTAAAATATTTTGCTCTTTTTTCCAACATTCTTCTGTTACAATTTACATTACTTATTTTCACTCATCTTATGACCCTGCATAGTCATATGTTGTACTCATTAGTGCACGAATATTATGGAAAAGCTAAGTCATTATTTTAAAGATTTAATTTATTTTAATCTATTGATTACTATAATTGTTTCGGGATTGCCATAGTAACACAGGTTTGTACAAGGGTAAACTATAAAAAAAAGTTGGTATCTGGATGTTGAACGTCCTAATTTGATATGTATTTTATCCGGCTTACCCGTGCAAAGAACGGGTCAAAATGCCAGCTGTTTGAATAAATCCTATTCGTTAAGACTCCACTAGATGCTCTAGTGCTTTGCAAGCTCACAATACAAACCTATTTAAAATAAAACTGAAAATAAAATTACTTCTCTAAAGTCCAGAGCTTTAATTAGTGCACCTCTGATGCAACTCTATTCATAAAAATTATTAAAAATTATAAACATAACTCATATGGTCCTTTAAATATAAGGTTGGTTGGAGACAGGACATAGATAGTAACAGGAAATATATGCCGTAATATGTATTTTACATTAAACATTGTATGCTTTTTTAAAATAAATTACTTTGTTTCTTCTGTTCTTAGACAGGGTAGTTCACAACACTCGTAAACACATTTGAAAAGATCGGCGAGTTTGGTCATTCACTTGACAACAATTATTTAGATTGAAGATGGGGACTACCATGACCATGAAAAAATTACATACACTACTTAATTCAAATTTGTCATAAAATATACCACCCTGAGGAAAGTTATTTGTTGTCTAGCTTTTAAACGTCTCACTAACTTGAAGAGCTTCCATTCATTAATAATATAAAATCCGCTACTAGCTACATTTTACAATTACTATGCAAACTGGTATTTAAAAAAGAGCATCTTTAGTTTCCCCAATATATCAATTAAAGTTGTAGTTAAAACAAAATTAATGTCTGGCCATGACGTATTAAAATCTCTACGGCATCTTTCACTATCCAGAAACAAACAAACTAATATAAATAAAGAAATAACATATCTCTACGGCATCTTTCACTATCCAGAAATAAACAAACCAATAAAAATAATGAAATAACATATTGTGCGCCTGTAAACGCAAACCATTCAAACTAACAAACTGTACAAAAACTTTGCAAAAACTTTTTTTTAAATATACAAAGTAGTAAACAAAAATATAATCAAATTACTATGCAGTTAAGATAGTAAACCATACACGAACTAATCAATCTACTATTATTTGTAGCCTAGTGCTTTTCCTTTAAAATAGGTGTTTGCGTGTGATGTGCTAAAATATTGATTTGACAAATAAATCAACAGAAACAGTCAAACCAACTTAAATTATATTTTAACGTCTAGTCTAGTCCAAACAAAATATTACCGTAGACCTAGATTTTAACAGGTACCTTTATCACACAAGTCATATGCACAGTACATTAAATAGTTAACAGGTCACTGTATTAATTATTTTGGAGGTACAATAATTAATAATTATTTACAAAACAACATCCTCCACCTCGGTTCACAGGTGTGTATGTATGAATATTCTTCTTATATGAAGGGCATTGGCTATCAGTATTATAACATAGTTACATTTCAAGTACAAATATTTACGTTTAGCATTTTACGGGAAGTACAGTGTTAATTAATGATATTAATATGCTACGACCTAAATAATAAAATATAATTCAACACAATACACACATGAAACAATTCGCAAGTAATCAATTGAATCTATTTGATCAATTGGTTCTATTTACTTAAGTTGAATTACTAACGACGTCTTTTGAACATACTTGTACACAAACAATATAGTTAGAAGATAATTTGGCATCCAAACTAATTACATTCAGTGGCTAGTTATCCAACTTTAAAATTGCATCAGGAACATTTATTTGTAAGCAAATCAGACAGTTTGAAGTCAGAAGAGTTGGCAAAACATTAATCAGGTTCCGAATATATGAATACACTCGTATATTTTTTTTATCACCGAAACTTATTTACACTTTTTGTTTTGTTTTTACTAACAGCTCTAAATATCACAAGCTATGAACCTCCTAATATCATATTTATATATTTAGCCTACAATTTACTGTTAAAGGCTAAAAACATACATAAACATCCCACGTTATGTTTTTCATGTAACTTTTCTAACAACTATTTAAATTTCATATATAGTATTGTCCGTGATCAGATATATGCTGTACATTAGCACGCTATATTCCTTCCTGCCACATACAGTTGTTTTTTCTCGGCTAGCTCATCATAGATCTATCTCCCGGTGTAAGCTAGCTATGTAATGGCCAACAGACTTCACAGAAGAGCCACCTCTGGAGCCTATATCTCCCCTCAGAATGTAGTTTCTCCCATCTCTATGAAGGGATGTAGGGATACTCTCTCTACTACCAATCTAGGACTTTCTTCCATTGGTTCGATGAATATGTGTCTCGTGTTTACTTACACTGCTCTTTATTCTATACCTTGACACTCATTGGGTGTGGCAATATCACAATCGATATATTTTGGACAAAGTTCCTCTAAGCATATTGAAAATGTGTTATTCAATCTTTCCTTTACGAGATCTTCCAGTTGTATAATGTTTTGCCCCTTGACAGTAATTGGTATAACATGTGAGTCTATTACCCTCAATCTTTTAGGACATTTGGGAGACGTACAAACAGCGGTCTCTGTGTAGCTTGCAAAACCTATATTTAGTTTACCAATTAGTTGGGAAACAGCAGGTTCTGTATTTAATCTTAACAATCCTCCCGGTAGTTTCGTTGGTTCAAACAATGGCCTTAAAATTTGCGCAAGTATTTTGAATGTATTTTGAATTAATACCAACCCTAGTTTGTTTAACAATTCTTTCTAAAATCCATTGTTCATTAACAAATGATCTATAATTGTGGTCATCAAAAAATGCTACGGAGCAAATTTGTACAACTGTATCAAGAGCACATGTGTTATAAGTACTATCAACTCACTGCCCCATTTGATAGGTTTCAATATTGATTTGTTTGCATTTTTCAAAATCCCTATTGATGCTATTAAATGGGAGCTTGTGTATTTCATCAAAATGTCTGAATTAGGCTCAAAGTAAGAATGCCTATTTCGTTTTTTCAAGGGCAGAGTAGATTACCTCGCCAATTCTCAAGGTAGTTTCTTTCTATGTTTTTTTTTTCTGAACTACTAATAATGTTACAGTTTTGGTAGATTAACGATTTCTCAGTTTCATTGTTATTATTTTTATAATATGTATTTTTGATATCTATTTGTACTTTGCATATCATGCAACAATAGCTATCTGAATTAACGCCAATCCGGCACAGTTCCTCAAAATTTGTATTGATGTCTGAATTAAATACAGCACTGAATATATCATTTTCCTTTCTAGTATTCATGTTCAATTTTGTACTGTCATTAATTAATGCAGTGGTATTCTTGGGCATCTGTTTGTTCTTTTGCTGTTCCTCGACAAGTTTAGCTGTTCCTTGAAGAACCTTAGTAAGTCATCTAATATGGCCGCCAGTGTGACGTGTTTACAAATCCTGTTTTTTTAAATCATTGAAACTTCCCCCCACATCTGCACTAGTAGCTGTCCGTTGCCCATATCCAAAATAGGGATACATAATTGCACTCCACAGGGATGGAAGATTAGCAACATTACATATGTCCTTGATTAAATTTGGAAGGTGTTGTTGGTTACCTCTATTGCCTTCATCTCTACCTATTATATCATTTGCCTCGTCAACAATTCTCTGGACCCAACTGCGGGAAGGAGATGTTATACTGAGAGTCTCTTCTTTAGAGGGTAAGCCTTGTCTCCATAATCTTCAATATCAACACTACTGGTCACACTGTCTGACAGATTTAACACCACTGGTCACACTGTCTGACAGATTCAACACTACTGGTCACACTGTCTGACAGATTCAACACCACTGGTCACACTGTCTGACAGATTCAACACCACTGGTCACACTGTCTGACAGATTCAACACCACTGGTCACACTGTCTGACAGATTCAACACCACTGGTCACACTGTCTGACAGATTCAACACCACTGGTCACACTGTCTAACAGATTCAACATCACTGGTCACACTGTCTGACAGATTTAACATCACTGGTCACACTGTCTGACAGATTCAACATCACTGGTCACACTGTCTGACAGATTCAACACCACTGGTCACACTGTCTAACAGATTCAACACCACCAGTCACACTGTCTGACAGATTCAACACCACTAGTCACACTGTCTGACAGATTCAACACCACTGGTCACACTCTCTGACAGATTCAACACCACTGGTCACACTGTCTGACAGATTCAACACCACATGGTCACACTGTCTGACAGATTCAACACCACTGGTCACACTCTTTTACAGATTCAACACCACTGGTCACACTGTCTGACAGGAATTAGTTCTGCTTATCACACTCCGTATCTTCACCAGCCACTAAATTTGTCCCTTCAGTTTCAGACAGAGCTACACTGAAAATGCTGAATACAAGTTTTTTTAAATCTTTTTTCATATCTTCAGATTGAATCACTAATGCTAATGGCTGAAGATAAAACTGACGTTTTCGTTTAATTTCTCCTCTCAGTGATGAAATATTTGCCGCGTTATTCATAAAATGAGCTACATCGATTCTCAATAAACTTAAAGGTGGTGTGATATATTTTTCAATTTGATTCTGAGCTATGTTAGCACATTATTCTAAGTAGCTGGATAAAGATGGTGAGAGTGTGAATGATTGAACACGTGCTGATATGAGTGGGAATGATTGAACACGTGCTGATATGAGTGGGAATGATTGAACACGTGCTGATATGGGTGCGGATGACCTGTTATGGCCCATCTCTCAACCACACGTGTCGTGGCATTCGGACAACACGTTACACCCAGAATACTTCATGTCTGTCACACTTTCTGTTATAGTGCACTCATAAAGAGATATATTTCCAGGTTTCTGCCCATTAGGTCTCTCTAAGCCACCCGTAGCGTCAATGTTGGTTCGAGATACTGACTGCTCCCACACACACATGCCCCACGTGACTCTGGGCACAACGTCAATAGTGAACTACTAGTTTATATACACCCACCTCGGTGGCGTAGTCGGCTAACGCGCGAGTCGTGTTGAGCTCGACCGCCGAGGACGGGGAGATCGAGGCTCGAATCTCGGTCGGGTGAACTGAGGGTGGTTTTTCCTAAATGGTTTTCCACTCTCCCTCCACGCAAATGCGGGTTCACTTCCTCTATTTCAACCTTCCCAAATCCCAATCCAATAGAGTAATTAGTACTTAAAGCGTATAACCCGAACGGGTAGTAAGACGTGGCGCTAAAATAATATTATAAAATATTATTACTAATTTACCATAAGCTACATCTCTAATAATAGATTGATATTTCATCATATATTTTGCTTTTACAACAGCCAATACAGGATCATTGACTGTCAACAAACTTTTGATGCATTGGCATACAAAACATATACGTCTATGCACCAGCCTACATGAAAGCGTGCAGATAAAGTTTTTTAAGTTCAATAATAGTTTTATCTTAAGACTATATCCAACCCATTTTTAGATCTCCCTTGTTGCAAATAACACAATGACAATAGAGCCAGTTTAAAACCTAACTAATATGTATAATTAATTTTTTTTTAAATCAAACACCACAAATATGTAATCCTGTACTAGTAAATAAAACTATATTTTGCAAAATGAATTAGATCGGACTTCTGTCCTGATGGTCCGAGGTTCAATCCTCGGTGCCGGCACAGATTTATCTGATTGCCAAACCCTTCCTTAACCTATGACAAAACGTGTATTAATCACAACTTGTGGATGCGTGGAATGCCAGGCCTCCACCGTGGTTCGGATTACACGCTCAACTGTAGGTCCTCCAGTTCATCTCACAATTACCCTACACATTAGTGTAAGTGCGTATAACCCAAACGGTTAGTGAGACGTGGTGCTAAATAAATAAATAAATAATGATAATAGTAAAAATAAATATAACTTGAATATCCTTAGGAAACTTTCGTAGTGCAACGAGAAAAATATATCTAATATAAAATGTATTTTTGTGCCGCGAGTGTGCCCCTATTCGACTGGTTTTGGATTCTAATGGTGCTTTTCACTATTGCTACGCGAGAGTGTGGATATCCTTGTTTGTTGACTCCGTTTCATACGCCAGGAGAACCTTTTAAACTTCATTTAAGTCTCACTTTTATAGAGATGCTCATATTGAGATTAGTTTTTAACTATTTTAGTATATTTTATATGTTTCTATTGTTTATTGAATTTAGTGTACACACATGCTGTTTTCATCCAGTGTGTGATGACTAATCATCCTCCCCTATGGGGATTCTAATGTGTTTGTAATCATTTGATTATAGGGCGCTAGTGATCTATTTGTGTCGACGTGCCTTTAAACGCTAATAATAATAGTGTTTTTCACTTACTCCGTGGCATTAGGAACTTGAAAGCTCATTGCCACACTCACTATAGTACTCCACCTAGTCCTATCTTGAGCTATTTATATCCAGTCCACCTCATTACACCCTATACTATCTGGAGCTAGTTCTATCCAGTCCACCTCATTACACCCTATACTATCTGGAAGCTAGTTCTATCCAGTCCACCTCATTACACCCTATCTCTTTCAGGTCAATTCTAATGTTATCTTCCCATCTGCGTCTAGGCCTTCACAGTGGTCTCTTCTCATTGGGTCTCCCAGTCAATACCCGGACCACGGTTCTAGATTATCCCATCCGCACTGAATGTCCTGCCCGCCGTAATCTGTGAAATTTGATAATCCTAACAATGTATTGTGATGAGTAGGATACAGGGTATGTAATTTATCAGTATGTAACCTCCATTCCCTAATATTTTCATATCTTTTTGGACCAAATATCGTCCTATGTACCCGGTTTTCGAACACCCTAAATTTATTTTCATTATGTTTGACAACCATATAGAACAACCGGTGGAATAATTGTTTTGTAAATGTTGAGTTTGACATTCCTTGACAACAGTTGAGATGCTGACAACCTTCCGACCGACCGAGAGCATGCAGGTTCTGACTGTATTTGTTATAGTCATTACAGTCTGTTTTATCTCCCGTTTTGAAAAGGGATATCATTATACCTTCCGTCCACTCTTGTGGTAATACAACATGGTTCCATTAGGAACTTATCAATTTATGAATTTATATTGCCAACATTTCGCCCCCCTTCCTTATTATCACGCTTTATTAATTCTGCTGGATTGAATCTGTACCTGGAGCTTTATGATTTTATAACTTGTTAAGAGGGGGCTAACCTATCCTTTGATGGTCAGTACAGGCACTCTTTCTAATCTACTGTATTGATAATATAATAAAGATAATGATACATTTTATAACTTGTTAGAGGGGGCTGACCTGTCCTTTGATGGTCAGTACAGGCACTCTTTCTAATCTACTGTATTGATAATTAATAAAGATAATGATACATTTTATAACTTGTTAGAGGGGGCTAACCTATCCTTTGATGGTCAGTACAGGCACTCTTTCTAATCTACTGTATTGATAATTAATAAAGATAATGATACATTTTATAACTTGTTAGAGGGGGCTAGCCTATCCTTTGATGGTCAGTACAGGCACTCTTTCTAATCTACTGTATTGATAATTAATAATGATACTGATACATTTTTTGTACTATCTTGCAAATAAAAACACTTAATTATATTTCTATGTTGTCAATTTTTATAAAAAAAAAGTTTTAAAATGTTCTCTAATATATGTCCCAATTTGGCTATATTTATATATATTAAAAATTATGAAACTCATATATTTTTCCTTATTTTAAATTTATATAAAAACCAGTCCATATTCTACCTCTTTTCTAAAACAATTGTTATCATTTGCCACCATTGTCACAACGCAAACATAAGAACAATTAGATTAATCGACGGTGAATGTTGTATGATTTGTGGGACTATGCCATGTTTTGGAGAATAGTGTGACAAAGGCTCTTTTGTTTCCGTTCTTTTCCCGCCATGCCTCATTAGACTGACTGGGTGTGCGAGTCCCGGCTGACCTGTCAAAACTAACACCTGGACACGGAAATTGAACCCAGAACCCTTTGCTTAGCGCGACATGGCCCTACCACTGAGTTGTCCACATCAATATATTAATTTCTTTCAGATAACGTAAATGTTTGGAATGAATTGTCTGTGTTTGTTTGTTTGTTTGTTTGTAAATAGACCAGAGTAGAAAAATGTTTCTATTCAGGGCTCCCCGCTTATTTACACTAATAGTATAGGAACAAAGAAGGCTGAATGTATAGGAAATGTACCTTCATCTGCGTGGAGGGAGGGCGGTAAACCCTATAGGGAAAAAAACACACCGTCAGTACGTCCGGCAGAGATTCGAACCCCGATCTATCCATCATCGTTAGCCCAAGCTTTTGCGAGTTACTTCTTAGACCATCCGACCACCGAGGCCGGTATTTCACTTAATTTGTGTTTGTACATCTATACAGGGATGTCCAAATCTCTTTTCTGTTCGTTGATTTGTTTCACATTTAACAGTTGGGTCAATCAGGGCTTCGATCCATTTTCTATTCATCTGTACAAGGAGAAGAAAACTATCTTTTTTACGGATAGCCTCGCACGCAAGAGAGAAAACAAGATCGAAACTCTCCGAACTACAGTCCCATTTTAATAGGAACCGCTAGAAAAGCCCCTAGCTCTAATTTCATGTATCCATACGTCAAGACAAGTGATCTACAGCAACCTATTAACACCTATAAAATATCACCGATATTGTAGTATTATTTTATAAATGTTGGCCGAAAAAAAAAGTTTGTATTTTCTAAATGTTTCTTTGTATAAAAAAAAATTGGACTCTACATATAATCAGATATTTTTCCCCAACAAAACCTTCCACGTGCAGGTATGGGCTCAAACTACCTCCCTCAGTACATCCGGCCGAGAATCGAACCACGATCTCCCTCGTCCTCTGTAGTCCAGCTCAACACGGATCGTTTGTGTCTGTATGTGATTTAACAAACTGTTCCTATTAAACAAAAACAATATTTGTATACCATAAAGAGTAGATTATTATTACTATCACCGCGTCTTACTACCCGTTCGGGCTATACGCACTTACGCTAATGTGCAATGGTAGGGTGATTGTGAGATGAAATGGAGGACCTACAGTTTAACGTGGAATCCGAACCACGGTGGAGGCCTGGCACTCCCCACATTCACAAGATGGGTTGTCAGAGGTGAAGGAGGGGTTTGACAATCAGATAAATCTTTGCCGGGACCGAGGATTGAAACCCGGCCCCCAGCACAGAATTCTGACACCTGACCCCCTAGACCACCAGGTCACCCACAAAGAGTAGATAATTTCAGTGGGGGGCGGGGGGGACGATAGGAGTGTGCCACCAATTGTCCGAAAAGAGGTTATGAATACCTTAATCCTCTCGGATTCCATATTAAACTGATTACTTTAACAATAATTTACATTTGATGCCCAAAATCAATCAGTAGTGTCGCAAAGAAAGGTTTTACAAATATAGCTCACGCCACGAAAAGTATACTTGGAATATTTATATATTAAAAAAATATAGCTTTAGAATATATATTTACGAGTATACCTTACACTTTAATGGGAACAAACCAGAACATGTACTAAGATACATAGGTTATAAATATATGTGATCCAATGGTTCCCGGGTTCTATTCTCGTGTCCAGGTGTCATTTTTCAGAATATGATATATATTAAAATTATGCAAGCCCTCTAAGAGAAAATGCAAGACATATAAACATTGTTTTAAATATTTATAATATATATTCATTCTTAGTTGCCCTGCTCTCAATCACTTTGTTGTCATCGATCGTCTAGTGACGCCTTAGACCATGCTCCCCTCGATGCAAGTATACAAAATTAGATGGCGCGAGCTAAAATCGGAAAAGTTTTCAATAACTGTGCTCACTCTGATTGAGATAGCTTGAGCAGCCACTTACTACAGGTGGTACTAGATTAGATCATAAAGGGGGGGGAGGACTATTAGCCATCCTTGAGGACTCTGCCACTGTTTAGTATTAAGACAGTTCCGATACAATCAAATTTTCATAGGAAGGTACTTTTAAGTTGACCGCAAACTAATTCATCTCTGACCAAGGACCCCCAGCTAGATTTCACGCCATCGGTTTCGATGTTCTTTGACAATGTCAAGAGATTACAACCCCCCTCCTATAAAGGCAAGAGTTTTGTGTAAATAAAAAATGTACCTGCAATTGTGTGAAGGTCCCTGCTAATAGCTTCAAATTGCAGCTTATCAGTATTTAGAAATGAGGCTTACTACCCACCAGAGAGACTACCTCCTTATGTCGCAAAGCGATTGTGCACCCGCATTCGTGCGTCATTGACAAATGAACGTGAGGGGTGAATATAACCATCCCCCTGCTAATAGACGCAAAGTTATCTCTTACTACCCGTCCTGGGCACAAACCGTAGACGACGAGGGAGGAAACCGGCCCCAGTACACACTCACGACAGGGATTCGAACCCCAGCTTCTTCTGTCACCATTTATTTATTTAGTTAACCCGTAGTATCCTGTGATGTTCTTATTCTTTTATAAATTTATGACTCATAAACAGATCGGCTGTATATTAGATAATTATTTTCTAGACTACCATAATTAATGATCACCTAATATAATAGTTTAATGTTTAATATAAAAAAAGACAAAACGCTATAATATGTTTCGTTACTAACAGTTTTTTTTTAAATTTCAATTGTATCGAGTCGTTTTAAAACAATAAGCGTGGCTGAAAATTAATATTACTCCCTCGATGATGAGACAATTAGTATTTTCCCGATTCTATTTCGATCTAAATTAGAAAGGACGGATCAATGGTTCTCTAGAGAAAACGAGATTTGGTTCATATATATATATATATATAGTGGTGATTTAGAGTAACCCTATCTTCTTCACGTGAAAATAATAAGTTACGGAACGGTTGATTAATCAAGACAATGGAAAATTCAGCAACATCCACATCAGGTATGTCAATTATCTTCTTTTTTATAACTTAAAAAGTGATTGATTTAATTTTAAATTGAATGTGTATTTGCCAGGATTAAATTTGTGACAGTACTAAAAGCTAACACTTGTTTAATCTATTCATAAACCATGTTTGAGCTAACCAATTATGACATTATCTGTATTATCCAGTTACTATGTGTTCTGGTACTTACCTCTCACTTGATATATATATATATATATATACATACATATATATATATAAATTTTCTCTGAATTATACCTTCATTAGCCGTGTAAACCAGTCATACAAATAGTAAGATGTGTTATCGGACACTTTTTAAATAGATGCTTTGGACTAGATTTAATTTAGAGAATACTTCAAATGTTTTCTAAATTCCTTTATATATATGTATATATATATATGTATATATATATATGTATATATATATATGTATATATATATATAAGGTATTCTCTAAATTAAATCTAGTCCAAAGCATCTATTTAAAAAGTGTCCGAAAACACATCTTACTATTTGTATGACTGGTTTACACGGCTAATGGCGGTAGAATTCAGAGAAAATCTACCCACACACACGAGCTGTCCAGTTGGCTACACTACCTGTGGCTCAGTGTCACGATTGACAAATAAACCTTCTACTTAATGGTTTGTTGACATTTTTTTGAAACAAAGCTAACCGTGGTAGAGTTTAGAGGGTTTAATCTGTCTGTGAGAAAGGGTGTCCCAGTTCGATTCCCTGTTTGACAAATATTCTTTAATATATTGGCTAATTTCATAATTATCCTTCAAATTTATATTCATAGGTGACTATCATTTTCTATAGCAGTGGTCTAGGGTCCTGGGTTTGAATCAAGAAAATATTTACTATTATGTGTGCCTAAAATACGAACTTCTTGTTTAATAGCATGGCTAATTTCTTGCTCACACTTTAAATATATATGAAAGATACTTATTTTTCTCTATCATGAGTCTCGGGTTTGATGAAAAAATCCCGATAGCTATTATGTGTACCTAAAATACAAAACTTTTTTAGTGAATGTTTTTATAATAGCTGTCGCCTGATTACTAGTCTTATTTAATCTATCTTTTGTTTAGCAAAAGATTTGAAGTAATCTCTAAATTAAATCTAGTCCAAAGCACCTGATTTAAAAAGCTATTCTGTAACACGTCTTACTATGTCTATGATTTGACTACTAACAAATAAACCTTCTCCCTAACACAGGTTCTTTAAATCAAAACTATCTGAGCGTAAAACCAATTTGTTATCTCTTTCAATTATGAGTTAATATAAATGACAAACAAAAAAAAGTAGCCGTTATGTGTGCCTAAAATACGATTTTCTTGTTTAATATTTTGACTAATTTCATGCTCACACTTTAAATACCAGTAGCGCCGGGTAGCCCAGATCCACTAGAGTTTTTCAGCGAGGACGGAATTTTCCTGGCGGATGGACTATTCCCAATAGTGTAATTAAATTATTGTATAAGTAGTGATAGATACACTTTTTTTTTAAATATATGTACGGGCTAACACAAAACATTGAGAAAATGTAAGTACCAATTTTCCTCAATAGATGGCACAGAATGAAAGTTATTAAGAAATGAATATAAGTTTGACATATAATAATAATTTACTAGTAAATAGCGATATATTGAAGGGTTCAGACAGTAACGGATGTATTACCTGTACATTATTTACCATATTTATTGGTTTTATTTCTAGGTGTACCACTTGGAGGTGAAATAATTTGCACACACATGTCTTGTTACTCGCAGAAAAATATTGTTTATAACTCGATATAAGGGCTTTGTCGTTTATTTGCGCCATGTGAAAAATTTCGTCAAACCCTCGCATTTTCTTGTACGAAATTTGCCTCCCACATCCAGAGAAGCAACCGTGAATTATTGTTAAGTCAACTATCATTTAGAATTTATCTAATTATTCTCATAGAACACGCTCTATAGTTAATATTTTTCTGTGGATTTTCATACAACACGCTTGTTAAAATGATCTTCCTATGTAAGAACTGTTCAAAATATTTTACCAAGCTTACCAACCTAGCACGTCATATGCGTTTACAACACGGGAATGGACAAGTTTTAGGTCGAAATGACAACTTACAGTGACATGTTTCCTCACATAGTCGGGAGGTGAAATCATTCAAGTAAGATAAATGTAGTCGAAT
Source organism: Timema californicum (assembly GCA_902141385.1). NCBI lineage: Eukaryota > Metazoa > Arthropoda > Insecta > Phasmatodea > Timematidae > Timema > Timema californicum. The sequence goes on from CABFOW010004253.1 coordinate 55,534, forward strand.
ATTTTCACGGCGGGATAATCTATTACGACACAAGCTAAAGAGTTGTACTGCAACAGGAGCAACTTCACTGGGGAATGTTGCCAGCGTTTCAAAGTCAAGAGAGCAGGAATCTATTGAGAATCTCGATAATGATGAAGATTACGACCCCTGTAGTTTTTCAGAAGCTTTGAATGGTACAGTTAAAATCATCAAGCTCTCGCCCTAGAAAGACTCGCTATTTTTAGTATTTATTAACGAAATTAAAAGGAAGTTGGAAGCAACGCTTGTCCAACAACTTAATGTGATGGGTAATATTAAATGGTATACATCTGCCTGTGTAGAGTACTCTCGTGTTGGTGAGGAGGGGGATGAAACAATCACCCCTTACTTTCGCAGTAAGTGTATGGTCACTCTAAGTCCTGACGAATTAAAATCACAGATTGAGGATGCATGCACTTACATGATTGAAGCAGCTTCTTCTTTCCACCACAAAGGAAGTGGTTGGTCTGAGGACCGTGTAAAATACCTAGAGCTTAAACTANTCTCGTGTTGGTGAGGAGGGGGATGAAACAATCACCCCTTACTTTCGCAGTAAGTGTATGGTCACTCTAAGTCCTGACGAATTAAAATTACAGATTGAGGAAGCATGCACTTACATGATTGAAGCAGCTTCTTCTTTCCACCACAAAGGAAGTGGTTGGTCTGAGGACCGTGTAAAATACCTAGAGCTTAAGCTATCTAAATACGTTCCTTTGGCTGCTTCCAGCTATATTCCATTACCAGAAGAGTTGAGAAATAAACTTGCTTTAATTAATATAAGAAATGCTGATAGTAAATGTTTGCTTTGGTCTGCTAGCATTTCTATACCCTGCTGACGATCACGCTAATCGAGTGAGTAAGTATGTATCACTGGAAGGTAAACTAAATATGGATGGTATTGAATACCCTGTGCAAATACTACAAATAACTAAGTTCTAAAAACAAAATAATATATCTATTAATGTGTATGGCTACTAAAGGGAAATATTCCCTTTAAGAATAACTAAGGTCAGTCGTGATAATATATGGATTTTTTGTTTATTTCCAATGTGGATGGGGGATATTATTGTCTTATTAAGAGTTTGGTCAGATTGCTAAGCTCGCTGACCAGACACGATGGTAAATCATAATATTGCAAATATTGTTTGCATAGATTTTCCAAGGAAAATCTCAGGGATGAGCATAGTGGGCGGTGTGCTGATTTCGATGCTCAGAATATACAGATGCCCAAGGAAGAGGATAAAATATTGAAATTTTCTACATATAAACATATTCTAAAAATAACGTATGTGATCTATGCAGATTTTGAGTGTTTTAATATTAAAATATCAGGGTGTGCACCTAACCCTGATCACTCATCAACTACAAAAATGACGAAGCATACGCCATCAGGATTTGCATATGAAGTCATCGATTCGGAAGGTAAATGTGTGAAACCTTCCGTTGTCTATAGGGGTGAAAATGTTGTGGATATCTTTATTCATAAACTTGTTGAAGAAGAAACCAAGATCATCGAGATGAAGTAAAAGGTTGTCCATATGCGCATCTCCCCTGAACAAGAAAATGAATTTATTTCAGCTAGCGTATGTAGTATCTGCGAGAAAGAGTTGGGTCAAGACCGCGTCCGTGATCACTGTCATCTCAGTGGAGCTTATCGGGGCGCAAATCATAGTAAGTGCAATATTCAGTTTCAATCTACCAAGAGTATACCCGTCATTATACACAATTAAAAAAATTATGATGCCCATATTATCATGCAGAAAATTGGAAAGTTTACAGTTTACAGTATATCATGTATTCTAAACAATATGGAGAAGTATATCTCATTCAGTCTTGTCTATATACAATTTATTGACTCATTCCAATTTTTAAGCACATCTCTTGAAAAATTGGTTGAAAATTTGTTGCATGTTGGGAAGACTTAATTTAAAATACTTCATGAAAAATCCCTTTCGATAAAGTATATCTACTGCTACGAAAAGGTGTTTTCCCTTATGACTACATGGATTGCAGCAGTAAACTGAAAGATAGTCAATTACCACCAAAATCAGCATTCTATAATCAGATGCACCAAGAACATATTACAAAAAGTGACTACGCTCATGCTAAATCTGCGTGGAAAAGCTTTTATATGAACACTATGGAAGATTATCAAAATTTATATATTTTAAGTGATGTTCTATTTTTAGCAGACGTCTTCGAATACTTTCGCTCTTTGTGTACTATAAATTAGACTGTCTACATTTTTGCACAAGCCCTGGACTAGCATGGGCGACCTTTTTAAAGATGACCAAGGTTGAATTGGAGCTACTAACTGACATTGAGATGCATCTATTCATTGATAAGGGGATACGTGGTGGGGTGTCTATAATTTCTAATAGACATTCTTAAGCAAACAACCCCGATATGATGGATTTTAACCCTGAAAAAGATGTGAAGTATATCACATACTGGGATTGTAATAACCCACACGGAACTTTTATGTCTGATTGCCTTCCTCCGAGTAATTTTAGGTGGTTGAACAAGAGTGAAATAGCAGAGCTCAATATCATTTCAGTTGCTGATGATAGCACTGTGGGCTATATATTATAAGTAGATCTAGAGTATCCGGAAGAAATTCATGACGAGCACAGCGACTATCCACTTGCTCCTGAAAAATTCATAGTTACTCCTGAGATGTTATCCTCATTCTCTAAGTATATACAATCTAAGCTTAACTCTCCAACCGGCAAGAAAACAGAAAAGCTAGTGCCTAACCTAAAGAGCAAATAAAATTCTCCATTTCCAAATCAATCACTCTCTTTATCCTACCTTTCTCCCTTATTTTCCCACCCTCTCCTTGCCCATTTTAAAGTAATAATGTCTAATATATATTGATTATGTCAAGCTTAGACTATGTTATGTGTTTTTTAGTGTTTTTTCATCGTTCTTTTTTAACGTGCCCTTTATGAACAAACGAATTTTATTAGCACATGACTTATGAATTAACTTAACATTACATACACAGAACCCAGGCCTTAGACCGACACTTTACCAAATACAAATTATCGAGCATACTGGGAATAGAACCCTGAACCCCTGACACAGAACAAGTGGTTTCTCATTATTAGCTTTCCATTGTGTCCTTAGTTTAGGGAAATGTTTCTTATATTAGAGGCTAGGACAGCATATTAGAAAACATCCAGTTAGTTAATTTCTCTTCTAAACGGGAGGGCTTCATTATATCTTCTATAGTATGATTTTGGTAGGAAGAACAGTAGAAGTTAGTTACTAAAGTTACCAAAACAATTTTAATAGATTCATACGACAGTCCATGTGATCTGCAGCCGTTACTTTTGATAGATATTACCAATACCTATAAAATAACACTAATAATATGGTAACATTTTATCAATGTTGACTACAATAAAAAATGTTTGAATTTTCTCTACTGTTCTTCCAACAAAAATCAGGGTGTAACATCTTTCTGGCTGGCAGGTAGTCTGTGAGGGTTCAGGGACAAAACAGACCTAACTGCCAGGAATATGAAACATTGGATTGTACTGTTAATCTCTTAACGTTTGAGAAAAGGTTAGTCCAATCTTAATTGCTTCTCTAACTTCATTAATACTAGGCTCTGGAATTAGTGGGTCAGGAATTTGGGTTTCGACAACATCTTCCTATTCAGATTCTAAATATTACTGAAGTGGTCCTTCCATCTACATCTCCTCGCTCATATCTGCCATCAGGTTTCCTTTATTATCTTTCACTAAATGTCTGTTATAGTGTTCCAAGTTCCTAATGCCTAGAGTAAGGAGGTAAGTAGCTA
>CABFOW010004254.1:0-23343 GCA_902141385.1 Timema californicum
ATAATACCAAATTGCCACAATATGACAATATATTTAATATATATTTAATTAAAAACATGTCATCTAAAAACTACAAGTTGTGTTCCAAACCTAATTCTAGTCTAAATAAACTTGATAGCATGCCAACCTTAGGTGGTTGTTTTTAGAATATAAAGTGTGTCTAGGCCTAAAAAAAAAAGAACATTTGTGTATCAAGGATAGTGTACTTGGACACCCATGAGCTTAGGAGCATCTGACCACATCGTAAATAAATAAATACAAATTTAGGGAGATACTAAACGTTAGTGTTACCCCAAATGTATCCAACTTAACCTCCGAATGTATCATTTTAGCATCCTGCGACCATTATTTCGTCTTTTCAGCCAGTCACGAGTTCATATTCTTTTCCTACGCTCTCTCTCATAATTTTCAATATAATTATTAGTAATTAAAGCAGCTGCTGCACCCAAAATTAATCTCTAACGTTCCATAAATATTTGCACTAGAACCTAGTACCAAACTAGCAGCGTGTGAATACTCTAGTCCTGTTTATATTGTACTAGCTAATATACAGATATCTAAGTGCTAGCAAGCACAGTTGATTTCTAGTACAGGCAAGTGTCGTGTGATAGTAGCTTAATCTGCTTGAGTTTAATTTAGTTTATGCATTAAACATGTTGTAAATTACAAGGTCGAAAAAGAGACAAACTACCTGGGCTATATGGAGGTCGACCTTGACCATGATAGCTAGAGTCGAGACCCACCGGGTCAGGTCGGTAAGATGGACCATCGGCATCCAAGTAATTGGCTAAACAAGAGCATAATATTATTAGCATACAATAGGACAGTTTTCAAATTAAATTAGTGATGGATTCTAAGTTCTGATTAAGAATCTAGTGTTTGTTTATAGGTATGGTATGTTACTCATATAATCAAGGTCGTAGAAAGCTACTCTTTCTAAGGGGTTCGCTGACAAATTCAAGAGGGGTCCGCCCCTACCCTTTCTTTCAAACTTTGCATAGTTAACAAATAATGTTTTGAGTAAGTAGGTATGTTGAGATAATGGGTGTGGGAAGGGTAGTAGACCTACCTACATAAGTTATAAACTCCAATTCTAACAGTTGTTCTGTTATTTGAGCTGCTCTTTTTTTTTAGGATTGTTCCTCAAGTAGGATCTTACAGGTGATAAAAAAATGTTTGCCTTATTTTCTCGGACCCCACTTACTCGGCTCATTCCAAGAAACGTCCTTTTTTTTTCAATACCATGGGAATGTATGAAAAAAGGAGTACAGTAGTTGAAATGTTGACAGAGCTAATTTTATAATAGGAAGTTTTATAAAGTGTATTTGAAGGTGAATATTAAAATATTCACTAACTAATATTTGGGTGATGACATAAAAAACAATTATAACTGTATTAAGAGTTAAAAAACTTAGACATTAGGTTTTTATATGTATTTATGGAACCCCTCTTAAGGGGGCGTCCAACAGATTCCAGGGGGATTCCGTTAATTCCGGGGGGCCCATACCCCCGACCCTCCACCTTTCTACGCCCTTGCGTGTATAGGCATGACTATATGAATAATTAGCGCATGACTGACTAGCGAAGCTGGAATTCAATCTCAATCCTCTGACGAAGGTGGGGATAGTTTACATAAGGCTACTTTCAACCTTCTTAATTTGTATTCTGGTGAAGCTCCTTATAATTCACTTTCAAACAAAATCTACATAGACCATGCCTCTATTTCACTATAGTCCTTGGCGTATGTACTGTTCGTGTAGTATTTACTATATTTAAATCTTGCACATACATTTCGTATTCTAAAACATATTCTATATAGATATTTAGCAATGCATATTACTACCTGATCGTGTTATAGGCATGTCTACAATAATATGCTAGAGATAAGGAAGGTTTAATTTAGATGAATTGTACTCGGATTTGCATGGAGAAAGAGAGATGTTGGAAAACTATTTAAGAAAAAACACCCAAAGTACCTAATCGGATTCTAACCCCGATCTTCTCGTCATCAGCACGGTCTATTGCGAGAGGGGTAAAACAAATTCAGCCAGTTCCGTAAACATTTTCAACATTTCCCTAGTTTTATTTCTGATTTGTTATTTTTAATTAAAATAATTATAACCTTTATTTTGTAAGGTTTGCTATGAATTGCTATTAAAGGTAGGTAAATGAAAACACAGTAAGTTTAGAAAATAGCGACTGTACCCTTTACTATCAATGAACAGTGATGTGCGATTCTAAATGGAATTATTATCATTGTGAATGATTGTAAGGAGAAATCCTTAACGATAGCCCTAAGAAAATTAAAGTTGATTCATACCCTACAGTATCTCACTGAGTACATGCTTACTGCTAAGGACTGTGTGTACACCACACTCTTTTTGCCGATTGCTTACAGACTACCGGCAAGGACTGAGGACCAAATGGATACGGACTATGCAGACTAGAATTTATCTTGATTGTATAGGCTAAAACATCCAGGTCTCTAAGAACCACTATAGTTATTAGAGTGTATGAATAAACGATACTACCCAAACACTGGATTACTTTGGACTAGAATTGTGTGATTAGTGATTGGCGTATTGTTCTAGATGAAGTTAGTCTATAAGGTAATCTGATAATATTTTAATTTATTTAGAAAGTTCAAAAACATTAATTAATTAAAAATAAAATATAAATAATTAAAACATAATTTGATATTACATAATTTTAGTATATTATATAGGTATAAAAACATTTCTACATAAAAATTGCTGATGCTAGTTGAAAACAGATGGAAGCGCTATATTCATCTAGGAGAATTACTGAGAGATTTGTCAATATAACATACTATTTTTTATATAAGTGTTAAAAAATATTTTTAACTAATAACAACTCTAATCTATATCAATAATATATTTCAGTCTAATTTTGAAGAGATTTCCCAAGAAAGGGGGAGTATTCTAAACACAATTCACCATACTCGTAAAGAAAGCAAATATTCTTTTAGACTACACTATAAGCCATAAGTGCAGTTAAAGATTGTTAAGATTAAAATTAAACATATTCTATCCTCCTTTATATTAATTGTTGGTTATTATACTTTTTAAGGTTGCTAATAGCTCTCGTGAAAGTATATATATGTAAAGATTTATACAAAAAAATTCTAAAAATTATTTCAACAAACCACAAGGCTGGATTTATGTTAGTTTATAACGCTTAGCTATTAACGAGTAGTGCATAACACATAATGCGTAAAAGGTTTAAATACATTACGTTCAATAAAAGTGTTCACAACCGAAACACAGTGCACAGTTCATAAAGTTGATTCAACTTTAACTTTTTGTCCATTATGCAGGGACTTGAGACGTATCAGCCAATGAGGATGTTAGAAGAAGCCATAGCCAATTAAACGCTAATATACAAAGTAGACGTAAATTATCTTCTATTCATGTTTGAAATGCCTTGTTACAGCCATGCTGGCTTGTTATTAACGAGTTGTGTTTGTTTAAGCGTCAATAACTGTTATTGTATATATGAATGAAAATAAAAGGGAAATATTACATTTTTGATTCTGCTATTGAAAAGTGGATCTACTCTAATATTGTTGACAACTAGGAAATATGAACCAAATAAAAATCAAATTTGATTTAGTTTATATTTATGTTTCAAAATATATATTTTAATGAGCTTTTATCCAAGTAAGCCCTTTAAAGAAGTATTTTTAAAGACCTTATCTTATATAAAGAAAAAGAAGTTTAGGCAAACTTCTGGAAATAAAAAGCAATTTATTTGATTAAGACTAAAATCTCTGCTTTTCATCATAAACGGTTGTATTTTTATAATTAATTATGTATTGATATAGTCACTCGGCTCAGAAAGTGCACGTTAAACACCTTAAGTAAATGAAAAATTATGTACTGTGTACTAAGCAATATTTACTACTTGCTACGTGCTATGCATTAATATAAACCCCGCCTAGCAAAAGAAGCAGTTACTGATCAAACTGCAAACGTCCATAGAAATTGAACGATTAACCAACCTTCCTTTTACAAGATTTTTTTTTTAACTATCCTGCACACTTAGTAATTTATATTAATATTTTCATCCGAGTGTGACGTGTGACACTATGAACATGACCAAGATATTAAATTAAATTACACGATCATTATGTATCAATTAAATCGTTTCATGCGTTTCAATTGTTTATCTTTTATGTAGTTTCTTTCATTTATTAGAGGTATTTAACGCGTACTTTCTGAACCGACTGATTATATCAGCACACGAGAATGTATATGAGTGAGAGAGATATGGCTTACCAATTTTTACGGGAAAGGTTTTTTCACATACCTTCCAGGGTTCTTTTACAAACCACAATCGATATGGAATCGACGTCTTTATTTCCTCTGCAATGGAAGTTATGCTATGGATTTTTATCGCTCAAGAAATATTCATTGACCCTGTCTGGGCTTGAACTTACAAAATCGGGTCCTGAGGCGAGCACTTTACCCCAATACCATCGAAGTCGTCTCTTTTCAATATAAAATGTAGAGTAGTTAATAATTATCAAAAGTTATATGAAAACTTGACACAAACATAAAACAATCCTGTTTCTCAAGTAGGTAGATTTTTGGTAGACTGCCTTCCCCAATAATTAATTATCATTAAATTTTCAAGGGCACACTAAAATCCCTATAAACGGAAAATAAGTGAAACACTTTATTTTAAAAAAAAATCCTGGCCTAGCTGTACATTTAAATACACCAACTCGGATAGAGACGATTACGTTAGAGCATATAGTAACTGTAACAGTATTTTCAAGGGAAAGTAGTGGGAAAATATTGAGGAAAATTACCCTCAGTACGCCTGGCTGGTATTCTAACCTAGAACTCCCTGTCGTAGTCTAAACAGACTAGACTAGATCATGTGGCCACCGTCGAAGCTGATACAGTAATTATTTCCCTTCAAAATAATTGCAAATTAATAACTTACTCATTAGGTTCTCATAGTAATCATAATCTGCATCATAAATTATTCGCAGTCCATCCCGTTGATTAAAACGACTGAGTCGACATATTCTAAATCTCTCGCTGTAAACAGCCGAGCGACACTGAAAGCTAGCTTGTCGTAAACATTCGTCCAGGCACTCGCTCAATGTTCTCCCTGTGATCTCTGAATGATATTCTCCTCCTAAGCGATTGTTGCGATAGCGCTGGAAAGCTGTATCTGGCCTACGACCATCCGAGAATAGGTGAGATGTCATCGAGTTGTCTGGAATCTTGCCTCCTTGCTCTAAGGAAAAATACCAACATATATTTAGTTTCTATTTATTTTATTGAAAAAATATAAATATGGTAGTCTATGCACATTCTTATTGAGCATATTAACATAAAAAAAGAGCAAAATACGCTTAGCTGTTTGTGTTAAATCTTAAGAGGATTTTCAAGAACTATTGAAATGAATGGATGAAAATTGAAAATTGAATATAATATGAGTAATCAACTAAAAGCAAACAAAAGTCATCATGAGCAGTAAAGGCTAAATCAAATAAATGAATAAAAAACAAGATGAAAGGCTACAACAAGTAATGGAGTTTTGCTACCTAGGGCAGAAAATAATATAACAAGATATATATTATAAGTAGAATAGAACATATGAAGAAAGCTTTTCATAACAAGACATTACTAACCTCGACTAGCATAGATTTGGAAATCAGGAAAAGGTTCCTTATGGCATATATTTGGAGTGTTGCACTTTATGAATGAGACATATGAACCATTGGTGCAACTGTTAGAATCTGGCTAGAAGCATTTAAAATGTGATGCTACAGAAAAATGCTGAAAATATCATGGCTGGAGATGGTATCGAATACAGAAGTGGTGTGAAAATCCAATTAAGAAGTCACTTTGATTTATCATAGCAAAATAAACACTTTATTTTTTAAATTATTACACGTACCTATTTTCAAATAAATATGATACATTATATCATTAGTTCATCAATCTTGCAACTGGTTTTCTGCAACTATCCACTTTTGCCCATCCTCGGAAAAGCTTTTTACACCTTTGTTTCTTTTTCTGCCAACATTGTTCGTTATCTGACTCATGTACTCCAGTCTTGATCTCCCTCATGAATTTCTCCCTTCCACAGCTCTTTTATAATCATATTCATCAAACTATCATGTATCAGTCAGTCTATGTAGCCTACTCCCATGATAGCTCTTCTTTGCTGTATAACTTTCCAAGGTTTCCTTTCTTAATTGGCTTTTCTAAACACTTCTGTATTCGATACCATCTCCAGCCATGATATTTTCAGCATTTTTCTGTAGCACCACATTTTAAATGCTTCTAACCAGATTCTATCAGCTGCACCAATGGTTCATATTTCTCATCCATAAAGTGCAACACTCCAAACATATGCCTTAAGGAACCTTTTCCTGATTTCCAAATCTATGCTAGTCGAGGTTAGTAATGTCTTGTTATGAAAAGCTTTCTTCATATGTTCTATTCTACTTATAATATATTTCTTGTTATATTATTTTCTGCCCTAGGTAACAAATTTGCATTACTTGTTGTAGCCTTTAATCTTGTTTTATATTCATTTATTTGATTTAGCCTTCACTGCTCATGATGACTTTTTTATGCTTTTAGTTGATTACTCATATTATATCCTATACTGTATACCAACATTTAATCAAAATATCCCTAAGCCATCTGTTGAACAACTTTATATAATGCCAGTATACACTTTGCAAATGTCCGAACTGAAATGCCCAAGCGGAGCTCAAAGAATGTTAGGTTTTGATCCTATAGTAGTCCATTTATTTCAAAGATTTTTTAATGAAATTTATATAGACGCTTAGTTTCTTTTTCAACATAAGTATTAAGATGATTGTTATTGTTTTATTGCAAGACAGTTCCGTTTAAAATATGGATTCATGGAAAATTTCATATTGTATTATGTTGTATATCCACTTTAAAACCAATATCTAATAATCTATTATCCAAGAATATATCTCAGAAGTATGTTTAGTATCCCACATTGTGTTGATATTGTTATCAGTCATTTTGGATATTTGGATATTTTTACAAAGTTGAATGTTTCAAAAATGTATAAGATATTTTGTTTGATTTTTTCGATTATGACTGACAAATGAATATAGTAATATTTCAAATCATACATCACGTTTAATAAATTCTGAATATTATCAATAGATCAAAAACCTTAAGTCACGTAACAAATACATCTTAAATACATATTTATAATCATAAGATACCCACGCCATCTATGCCAATCAATACTATGAACAGTGACATAGTAGCGTGAAACAATATGCATGCTTATCGTCTTCTAGATCATTTATGATTATTTCGGTATGTACATTTGTAAAATGGTGAATGTGGAATTTTGTATGTTTAATATCAATATAACAATAGTAATATAGATTCTTAATATGTCCATCTAAATGAACTACGTTCCAACTATCCAACATTCTTCTATTATATGTAATCTCGAATTTAAACATGAACTGAGTTACTTTAAATAGAAGTGTGTAGGTATATTTTAAGATGCAAAATCTTCATAATTGTGTCCTAATTTTGGCCAATACATTGCTATAATAGTTTTAAGTCATATTTTTTAAGTCTATGGTATACCAATGTTGATCTTTTGTGCTTATGTCCAACCCAATAAAATATAATATATCAATACATTTAAATAATATATACTTATATAATTGGACTAATTAATATAATTTATATTAGTTTTAATAATCTTTTATATGGATCAGTTGATCAAGAGGCCTACTGCAAAGTGAAATGAGCTTACATATTTTTATGGGTTTAACCCTTAACTACCATGGTGGGGTCATATGAGACCCCATGCAGTTTAGTTTCTAGATATCTCGGCAGGGTAAGTTGCTATCGCCCTGCAATTCCATGTAATCCCAGTGCCCGCCAGGCTGTGTAGGAGGCAAGTTGTGTTTGTTGTGTGTCCTTGTGCGTTCAAAGTTTAGTGCTTATCAGGGTCATTTTTGACCCCGCCATGGTTGTAGCGTAGTTGTTTTTCATAAAAGTTAATTGTATTTCTTAAATTCTAAAATATATTTCTGCGTGTGCTTTTGTTGTTGTTGAGTGAATAATTTATTTTTATTACAAAGTAAGATGGCCGAAAGAAACCTAGCACATAATTCAGAAGAAATTGTTAGACTTTTAGATGCTGCTTTGTCTGATAACGATGCAGCTTCTGAGACATCAGATGCACCACCAGAAGAAAGTGACCATGATACAAATTCAGATATGTCTGCTGACGATTCAGATTATGTTTATAGTTCTGGTGACTCTGATGATAATGACGTTGATGTTCCGCCACGGCAGTCGGAGCCCCAGCCTCGTGTTTCTGCTCATGTATTGCTTGGCCGCAGAACCAAGAAAATGATCAAGAATAATGTTCCACCATTTAAGTGGTCTTTGGATCATCCACCAACAAGCCGTGTGCGTTCCCATAATCTCGTAACCAAACTTCCTGGTATAATTGGTGATGCTCGAATCAACAAGCCACAAACACCTATTGATGCTTGGCGACTTTTTATAGACAAACAAATGATACAGTGTATTCTTGTAAATACAAATGAAAAAATAACTGACATGGCAGCAAATTATGGGCAGCAAAATTTAGATTGCCAATACACTCAGCACACTGATGAGGTTGAGTTGGAAGCATTTTTTGGTTTACTGCATTTAGCCGGTGTGTTCAAATCCAATCATGAAGATGTGACTTCATTGTTTGAAACAGATGGAACAGGTAGAGACATATTCCGAGCCACAATGACCAAAAACAGATTTTTGTTTTTTCTGAATGCTTTGCGGTTTGATGATGCTACAACGAGAGAACAACGTAAAGAGAATGATCCACTTGCAGCTATATCTGAAATTTTCAATGAATTTGTTGTGAATTCACAATCTAACTACTCTTGCGGACAGTATGCCACAGTTGACGAGATGCTAGTCCCGTTCAGAGGAAAATTCCGATACCGTGTGTACATGAAAAGTAAACCAGCAAAATATGGTTTAAAAATATTCATTTTGTCTGATGCTAGAACCAGCTACTTTGTAAACGGATTCATTTACTGTGGAGGACTAGATGTACCAAATCCTAGAAATTTATTAAAGCCGACTTTAACGGTTTTGTCTCTGATTGAACCAATTACACAAACAAACCGTAACGTCACAGGGGACAACTATTTTTCTTCGATAGAACTTGTTGATGAACTGAAGCGAAAGGGACTAACATATGTGGGAACAATGAGAAAAAATAAAATAGAAATACCTGCCCGTTTCTTGCCTAGTAAAACCCGAAAACTTCACTCAACAGACTTTGCCTTTACAGCAGACAAAACACTCCTGTCTTACGTGTCAAAAAAGAATCGGGCAGTTGTTCTTGTTTCTTCTATGCACCATGAAAAATCTATTCTGGATCGTGATGACAAAAAACCCGAGGTCATTGACTTCTACAATACCACTAAAGTTGGAGTAGATGTCTTGGACCAAAAATGTGCGAACTTTTCAGTCGGTCGTCGTACTAGAAGATGGCCAATGGCCATCTGGTTTGCAATAATGGATATTGCTGGAGTTAACGCACATGTTGTTCTTCAAGCCGCCAAACATACTGATGATTCTCACCGTCGCCTGTTCCTTGTCTCACTAGGAAGAGACCTAATAAAAAAGCACCTACTTCGACGGTCTACAGTAAAAACCCTACCACGAGAACTGCGTTCAATAATTTCAAAGAGCTTGGGCGCAGGAGGAGAATTTCGACCTGCTGATGACCAGCAACAAAACCCACCAAAAAGACGGAGGTGCCACATTTGTCCACGCAACAGGGACCAGAAACATGGTACCTCATGCTCCAAATGCTTCAGAGGAGTGTGTAAGAATCATAGCACCCAAGAGATCGTCTGTGATGACTGCACTGATTGATAGGGAGGTGAGTTTAATTTGAGTAATTTCAAAATATCAATTTTTGTTACTAAAAATTGCTAAAAATTGCCCCCACCAATTTCAAAAGGTAAACAAATATAAAAAAAATCGCAGGTAGCCAGGAACACCATTTGGGGACTTGGAACTGTGTTGAGTTTAATAAAATAGTGTTATATTAAGATTTTGTGATCATTTTGGTAAACTGTGTTTTAAAATATTTCATTTGTGACTTTTTTTTAAAAAATAACAGTATCTTTATGTCAAATAAAAGAAAATAATCAAATAATGGTGTACTATTCTTTCTAATATGTATATGAAGAATAAATAAAGGTTTTTGTATTTTTATCGATAAGTTTATTTTTTTCCCAAGCAAAAAATATTGGGGTCGCTCATGACCCCATCATGGCAAATGTGTGACTTTTTTACCATGGTAGTTAAGGATTGAAAAAAATATCTCTCTTGCTATGGCATTGCGTAATTATTTGAGAAATAATTATGAGTTTTTGATGTTTATTTTAAGGTTGTGGTTCTTGATTAAAATAGTTTTAAATGTTGAAATTGAGAGTTTCTCAAAGCTGAATTAATTTCCTATATGGGCTGAAGTTTAGATATTAGGTTAAAGTATAAGTTAACTAAGTTGAGGAATATATTAATGTTAAATTAAAACTTCAGGATAGTATAGTTGAAAGTTTCAGCTGTTTTTGATTGGAAGTTAGTCAACTTGGAGTTCAATATAAATATTTTTAGGTTTGAAACCAATACAGCTCAATTTTTGAAAAAAAAATATATATATTTATAAAGCTGAGAAACAAATAACGGTCAACATGTGTGCACTTAAATATACGAGAATATAGCAAAGTAAAGACGGAGCTAACTTGGGAACGTATCAATTTCCACATAATAGAGAGTTGATTGTTTTGATATAGTTTCAAACAAAGTAAACGTTGGGTACTTCAATATTATGTCCCTCAACCAAAATAATAATTCAAGTGACATTAGAATCGTCTCATATAGCGTTCTAAAATAAATTTAAGTTGTTTAATAGAGTTTTTATTTACAAATTATTATGTGAAGAACAAGGTTACAGTAGGCTTATTGTGATAATCTTATTCCAGTTTTCAAGTTTGCATATATATATGTATTAAATTATGTCCATATATTTACAACAAAGAATGGAATGAAAACTTATATATCAAGTTTTTATTATAAAAATACACTAGTGTGACGGCAAATTTTTTTGCTTTAACTTGAAGCTAGTTTGCTAATTTTAACGTCTTCTTTATATTAAAGTAAGCTGAACTTCGAGTCAAAGATGTAGGATGACCTTACTTTGAAGTAGTAAATAAATGGTACGAAACTCCGCACGGACTTTCTCGCTTTATTGTTTGAAAATGCAGATATTTACTCAAAGCTAGTAGTATAAATGTGAAACGAAATAATATACACTAGCAAACCCAAGCATAAATTGCACTATACTTATGGTGAACTTTTTTTTTAGTCATGGTTATAAATGTTATAATTTTGTTTTTAAAGAATTAATGTCCTCATTTTTATGTTTGGACCGATAAAAAAAAGATCAATGTTGGATCCACAAGGGTCAACACTTCGTATTAAAATTTCAACTCCCGGTTAAAGTTTTCGACATTTTATTAGGTGTTGCAAATCTTCATGCCATCATATTGCTAGTAAATTCCTCATTTATAAATTTTGACCAATAAAAAAATGTAAATATTGACTATTGAGTCTAAAATGAAGGAGATAGATCATTAGTTGTACAAATATTTCTCCTAACAACATAAACCTTTTGAGAGACTTACTTATATTTAATTACTTTATGGCATTGGAGAATTATTGCGTTGAAACTTTAGTATCTCTTTACAAATAAAGCTCACAAAATTTTATTACTATATTTGCCAATGTCCCATAAACTGTTGGATTTATAAAAATATCTTTCAAATAAAAGTTTTTTATTTTTAATAGTACTACAATTTTGCAATGAAAAGTTATTTAGTATCTCAAATAGTTGTGGAGATACGGAAGTTTCTGCTTTTGTAAAGTACACTAAAATTCATTTTCATGGTAAAATGAAAATAGCCCATTTATTTATCATCTTAATCAACACCTAGATACGAATTTTAATCAAAATCATTAGTAGATTTTGAGAAAATCGATTTTTTCTCTTTTCGCCCTTTCTTAAACTACTCTTAATTTTAAGTTTAAACAGACACACAGACATACGTCATTGTAGTCAAAAAAAATTATCTAAACCTAAGATAATATGTAAACTCTACATATCATGATATCTGTTTGAATTATATTAATAATATTATGGAAATCTTAAAATATATATTACTAAATACTTTTTTCAAACTAAATACCATGAAAAGTTTTCATATTTGGTCTTTTTATATTCGTTTTCGGCTTGTTTACTTGTGTACATGGTGGTTGTAAGGATTCAAACAGGTTTAACTCGAGTATGTTGTGTGTTGCATACGTTCGAATGTTCGCGGTGCATGTTGGGATGGTATTGACGCATCAACAAACTCACGGTCCTCCAAACAAACAAGCTCATAGATATGATGAGTAGGACTGCTGCTTGTTCGCAAGTCATCCTTTTGAGAAACCGTGTCTTCCTCCAAAATTGAACATTGACGGCTTTGAACATCATACTCTATTGACCGACAGAAATACCTGAAATGATAAAACACAACAATTATTAAAGATGGTTCATTCACAAATACATTGTCACACACATCATGGTGTAATTTTTAGAAAACAAGGTGCTTAAGAAGAGCATCATCATCTATTTCCAACCTGTGGCCGGGTCAGTTTAGTAAAATGTCTCCATCTTCCTCTGTAATTCCACCACTATTCCGCCTTTAATTGATTATATTATCCTCCTCTCACTTGCAAACCTTCAGTTTCTTATAGGCCTCCCTTTGGATATAGGAAGATATTTGGTCCAAAAAGGGATGAGGCGACTGGGGAGAGGAGGAGGTTACATAATGATCAGTTTTATACGCTGTACTCATCACAAGATATTGTTAGAATAATCAGGTCTCGTATATTACGGTGACCAGGACATGCAGCACCAATGAGAGAAATTATAACCTTGTTCGGGGTATTGACTGGCAAACCTAATGGGAAGAGACCAGTGGGAAAAGACCATTGGGAATACACAGATGCAGATGGGAGGATAACATTAAAATGGACCTGAAAGAGATAGGGTGTAATGAAAGGGACTGGATATAACTAGCTCAAAATAGAGATAGGGTATAATTAGGTAGAATGTATAGAAATAGCTCAAGATAGGGATAGGTGGCGTACTTTTGTAAACGCGGCAGTGAACTTCCAAGTCCCTTATGCCACAGAGTAAGTAATTCTTATGGTGTTATTTCAAACACGTTAAAAGGTATAGATGTACCAATGCGGATACCGAAGATTTGTAATTGTATGGTTATTATTACTTAGGCAATTATTCGTAATCACCAATTATTAATCCAAACCTTTTAGTTAATAGTTCACACTTAGCTACAAGACAGAATTTGTCGTGTAGCTAGTTGTGAATTTTCATTCTATATCAATGATAGTGGACAAGACCCAAACGCAATACCAGTTGTTAAATTAAAACCTATACATATTACATATATACGATAGGTGTTTTAAAATAATTTTTCAAGTAATTGTGGTTTACAAAAAGTGTAAAATCAAGAATAATATTGGTAATGATTCGACGTGTGCTATGTTCCACCAAAAGTTCGACAAGAACAGCCAAATTTCATGTAAAAACTGAAGCCAGACACAAAATCAAGTTCGTTAATTTAATATATTAGGGTTTCAGCTACAATTTCATCGTCATTAATGTTATTCGTCAATATGTTTTCTGATCGTAAGTAAATATTCTACATATCTTAAATTTTTAATACAGTTATATTTCAAATAAGGCACCTTCTAGTGCCAATGTAAATTATTGAATCTTTTTCATAAACTTTTAAGAACCTTTAAAATGTATGTATGCAATTTATGCCAATAAAGCTTATTATTTGATTTAAATTTTAATAATATAAATTTTATAAGCTATTTGTGTTGGTTCACATAACTTTGAATATTATATTGCCATTTCGTATGAACGTGATTGTTTAAGTTAAAGTAGTACTGTAAACGTTACAATGAGGAAGAATCTGGCTAATTGTTAAACTTACTTTTCTGCTTGAAGGCATTTGATTTGGCATTCCTCGAGTGTAAAATTACTGTATATATCCATTTCAAATGGTCCTCCTAATCTTTTGTTTTCTTCTTTTACAAATACAGCAATACCATCGCATCGCCTTTCAGCTGGAAGATAAAACATATCCCATCAGATTGAACAAACCATAACTTATAATAACTACACTTTTACGACGTTTATGAAAAATAATTTTATATTAAAAAAAATTCGTTGTGCCTTATATTTTCATTAAAAAAATGTTTTTAGAGTTTTGATACTTTTTCATCAGCAATCCAGTATACTGCGAGACTGATAATTTAGACCATATGATCACCGATGTGGGTTGAAGAACTATTGTCAGTTTATTAACTTTCATTCTATTAAAATAATTAAATATATTTTCGAAAAATCATTATAATTATTTGTCTAGTTAAAAATGTTTAATGCAACTCATCTTATTACATATACATACATATATACAGGGTGAGTCAGGTGGAGAGGGCAATATTTTAGGAGACGATAGTATGGGTCATTGTAAAAAATAAAAGTGTTTATGAACATGTTTATTATTCTCACTAGTTTCGGGAAACAGCTCTTTGAAATGAACATGAATGGTTCATGTGTTACGTGCTCGCAGCACATGCTCAAAAGTTGCACACTTTACAACTCTTGTCCTAAGATTCTGTTTCATTTCTCTGAGTATAGCGTACCATTCTTTTATACAAGTAGCAGCATCCAAAATTAGAGCAAATAATTCTTCTCCTGTATTCGGATTTGTTGGGTAAACTTCCATTTTCAACGATCCCCATGAACAATAATTAAAGGGATTGAAATCTGGAGAGCGTGGTGGCCAATAAATCGGACCACGACGACCAATTCATCGCCCAGGGAAAGTTTGGCTTAGGCATTGAATCACTGCACGAACATGATGTGGCCAAAGGATTATGATCCAAGAGTTCTGGCAATTCATGTCGCAGTAATTGTTGGTATTTTGCGTCTGTTAGATGATTGTCAATGATACCAGGACCAATTAAGTAATCATCAATAATACTGCGCCACAAATTTACTGCAAAACTCTGTTAGAAATATGTTACTACAGATTCATGCGGATTTTCTTTAGCCCCAAAATGGCTGTTTCAACTGTTATTGATCCCGTCACCGGTGCCTCATCGGTGTGTTGTATGGTTGGCATTAATCGGCGATGAGCGTGTCTCCACTGACAAAATTTGAGTCGCATCACAGAATTTCCCGGCTGCAGATGTTGGACACGCTCAAAGTGTTAAGTATAGAGGTCAAAGCTATGTAATGCTCAATTTACTCTTGTCTGTGGAACAGCCATACGCCTACTAATTCGTCGTGAGCTAGTAGCAGGGCTACGTTCTACGATCCTTAGAATGTTTTCCTCTTTGTTTGTATGTTCTTAACCTACATGATCCGCTAAGATATAGTACTGGGAAGTATACCGTTAGTACGCAAATTATTGAAAACTCTGGTGAATACTTTCTGATTGAGAGTTATTCCGTTATGAAATTCGCTGTGATAGTCTTCAACGGTATCAAGAGCACCTCCATCGCAAAAACCGTACACATACACCATATCGACGTATTCAACATGTATAAATATTTGTGTCAGTGTCATAACGTTTCATAAAACCCAAACGTGTCTCCACAACTTTCAAGGGAAGGGGAAATATAACATATGTGTGCCCGTAACAGTAAAACAGGTGTATCTTCGAAGTTATTTAGAATAATAAACATGTTCATACACACTTTGTTTTTACAATGACCCATACTATCGTCTCTCAAAATATTTACTTCTCCTACTGACTCATACTGTATACATTCAACATAATAACGAGGTTTGTGACTAATCAATACCCACAGTTACTAATAGTAATCTACTAATTGATTAGTTTAAAGGAAACAGACAAAACATGATAACAAAGTTAATTATAAAAATTACAATGCAATATAAAACATGATGCGACCAGAACCGTGGTTCTAGGAAGTGCTACAAATTGGTGAAATTAAAATTGACCTAATTGTATAATAATACACTAGGAAAATTCCGTATGGGAGGCCAAGAGTTAGACTATAACTGCTCTTGATCTACTTAGATGGTGATGTCAGTGCTAGTAATCAGTAAAACAGCCTAGCAGAAATTTACCTTCCAAGGTATTTATCTGGGACACATTGGCATATAACTATTTTCACAAAAGCAATCACCCCAAAATTATGATTTTTTGTATTGGATGAAAGATTTCAAAATAAATCATTTTAAATATATATTTATATAAAATGTGAATCGACTTCTATCGACAATGCTTTTCAAGGCTCTACCAAACTTTTATTTTAATTAAAGCTTTTACTTAGAGAATGGGTCCAAAAAATGTTTTGTCTGAAAAATATTTTAGAGGATAGATCTTTTATTTGGAATTAACATTATAATAGGAATATATATTATGCCTGGATGAATTGAATTTCCAATTTAAATGTCTAAAATTTAACGGCTACAACTGTGAGCTGCCATTGCAAAATTGACTCATGATTCTACGCTAGTGAGATGCGTACCACTGAGACATGTATTTTCTAAATAGTCAGACGTAGGATCGTCCACAAATCGTTCAGGATGACTTCTTCTTGTAAAGCGGCTGAGAAGACATGTACGTGCTCCAGCGTTGTAAGAAATGGAACGGCAGACGAAAGTAAACTCATTTAGGCATCTGTAACAAACATGAACATCCAGAGTTTCCGTCAATTTGGAGTAATGGTAACGTATGGTCGTATACATTCCCCACATGACTAGCAGTTTAAAAGGCGATGTATTGGTTTTGAAACAGGAAACAGTCAATTAATACAATTGGGATTTATCCCGGAGAAGTTTCGAGATTATTCTATTGCGAGATGGACTAATTCCGTGACATATTTTCAAAACATATTCTGTGCATCTCTTCTTGAGCAAAGCTGATTGATAATTTTTCATTCGAATGGATTTCACCGGGGGTCAACCTTCATTTCGAAACTTCGCCAGTGGCGGATAAAGAAGTTGGAGTCACCGTAGTGCAACATTATTCTGAGCCTCATCTGATCCTCCCCTATAATTTAAAATACTATTTTTTCAAGTATGTAACTAAAATGCACTAATTGGAAAAAAAAAACTTTATTAATATTTGACTAAACAAAAACACATACATTATATAAAACGAATCACATACGCGTGTGGTATAAAATCAAATCACATTGTGCATCCATTTTGGTATTATATATCTCTTTAAAGAAAACCTCTTTTCCCCTTTTGAGGTATTTTGTTATGTTTTTAAGAAGACACATGAAAGGTGAATAGAAAACATATAAAAGGAAACAAACACAGTGTGGCTTTTACAATGAAAGAGACAAAGTTCACACTATCTATTGCTGCCACTAGACAAAGAGGTAATGTCTGCCCCTTGAAGAAAATCGACCGTTACTGCCCAATACCCCAACCTAGGTTTCATTCCATCAGAACTAATCAGGGAGGAGTGTGAAACGCTCAACGCAACTTCCTAAAAGAGGACAAAAAGGAAAAGGTAAGGATTGATAGGACACTTAGATAGGAACATGTAAAAAGACCGAATAAAATAAGAGACAAACACAAGAAATGAATATTGGATGCGAATATATGATATAGTTCCTTAAGGAAAACCTTTATTCGATTTTTGAAGTATTTTTCTATATTTTTGAAGAAGATTGTTGATTATGCTCCGGTGGAGGGTGAAAAGGAGAGTGTGATAATTGAGTTTTGGAATGAGCTCAATAAAATCTTGAATGCATGTGAACTGGGTGAAAGAATTATCTTGTTATGAGATATGAATGGATGGTTGGATACTCAAAGAGAGAATTCAGAGAGAGTGTTAGGAAGGCATGATGGTGATGGGGTGGACGAAAATGATAATAAGTTAGTGAACTTGCGTTTAGAAAAAGGTTTACTTGTGTAGAACACATAGTTTAAGCACAGAGATATTCACTTGTACACATGGCAAAGGGGTGATCCGAGAACGACGACTGAATTTGTAGTGATTGATGAGAGACTTAAAAGTTCAGTAAGGTATATTAGGGCTGTGCGTGGAGCTGAATGTTGAACGGATCACTTCCTAGGGATCTCAGTAGTTGAATTAGGTAGGAATTTTGTGAGGAAGCAGCGCAAGAGTGAAAGTGGAAAAATTGCAGGATAAAAGTGTGAAAGCGAAATATGAAAGCTTGCTGGGGGAAAAGTTAACTTTATAGGAGCATGAATGGAATGTCGAAATAAATGATGATAATAATATAGAAAGTGATTGCAACAGAATAAAAGAGGCCGTAGTTGAGTGCACGAAAGATGTGTGTGGATCTGAGGGGGTGGTAAAATTAAAAAGAGATGAATGGCAGAATAAACAGGTGAAAGAATCTGTGAGAGAAGATAAAGAAACATATAAGCGAATGATTACTGTGAAGAGTGAAACAGAACGTAAGAGATTGTTGAACACATACAAAGAGAAAAAAATGAATGCAAAGAAATTAATAAAGGCAATTAAGGAGAAAATTATTTTAAAAGAAGGAGAAAGAATGCAGAATGATTTTTAAGGAAATAAGCTGTTCTGGAGGTGGGTAAATAGAACTAGACAAGGAGTGCAGGGAAATAAATACCTATCGCATTCAAAATTAACGTGATGAGATTATCTGGGTTGCAAACAGTATACAAGAGCGATGAAGGGGGTATTTTGATGATTGTATGATGAAAACGTAGCAGAAAATAGGGAAAATGTTATGATAGTGAAAGAATAATTAACTCTGCTGATGTGTTAAAAGCTATGAAAGTGTTAAGGAATGACAAAGCTGCTGGCACAGATCGGATCACACGAGTGGGGGCATGGTACTATTTTCCAGATTGTGTGGGTTGTTCAATGTGTGTGCTGGATTTCAAATTTTCCTAATGACTGGAAGAATGCTGTCATCGTGCCTTTGTACAAAATCAAAGTTAAACAAAGGAGAGTGAAATCATGAGAACTCTTTAGTTGCGCACAAGGCGATACACTGTATGATATTTAAATAACGTAAGGCTATCGGATCCAAAGCTATTTTATAATAAACTTCAAATTT
This sequence comes from Timema californicum, assembly GCA_902141385.1. Lineage (NCBI taxonomy): Eukaryota > Metazoa > Arthropoda > Insecta > Phasmatodea > Timematidae > Timema > Timema californicum. Next base: position 19,278 of record CABFOW010004254.1, read on the forward strand.
AAATGGTTCCCAAAAGTATTTTTATTTACTCTCAATTAATTTAATTTATGTAAGCAATCGAACCTGTCTTCACAATCACTACGATTTAATGCAGACACCTCCTTCATGTCTGTTAACTTCATGTCTTGGTCCGGCACTTTCAATGCTTTTCTAGGGTGACGTTCGAATACGTAGCGCCGATTTGGGCACTCATTCTCAATCCTGCTAGCTGAAAATAAGTTATTATTTTCTAATCAAGCATTGCATGAACACAAAATCGAATAATACAATGTATTGCTACAATAAGCTACTATATTGACATAAATATATACTTCATGTTAGCTGACAGTAAGTATCGGGTACCTTTATGGTTATATCGATAAGGTACCCATATAAACATTAATAATATTACTCTTCAGATAAGGTTGAGTGGAAATTGAAAGAAATTTAAGTTTCAAAAAGAAAAGAAAAAACAGGGCTATTAATAAAAATATTTGGATTTAATTATAATTAATTGTTTTCTTATAAATGTACATGCTGCTCCTTTAATATAAAGAAAAAATCGATATGGAAAAATTAAACACATTAAAAGAGGAATAGGTTTGATTCCCAACAGTGTATCTGGAGCCAGATGGGCTAGTGGGTGCTTTATCCTCCCCAAATTATATTTTTGGGGTCTGGCACTATCTTAAGCGATCCCAGCCCAATATTTGATATGTATATAAAAACACTTTTATCAATTTATTTTAAAACAATTGTTTAGATAACAATTTTAACCCATGCCCATAATGGGCAGTTGATGTTTTTCAAGTACTCTCATCCAACAGCAAAAATAAGATTAATTATAATCAACACCCACCGCCATCAAAGTGGTAATTTTAGGTGAAGAAAACCTGTTTGTAAATCATGCTATAAAAGAGTAGTCAAATTTCTTCAGATGTACGTGCCTGACATTTCCTAAGAGATCAAAAATTATTCTTGGATCACAAACTGAATTAGATTTCTGAAGAGTGTTTAAGCATGTATAGAGGAATGGAGGTAAAAGTACTGTCATTAGATTATCAGTGAACAGTCATTGATTCAACATGACTTATGAAAGACCAATCACATATTTCCTATATTATCTTAATGGAGAGTTGAGAGTATATAGTAAATACAAGATGCATTCAAAATTATATTTTAAATTAAGCCCATATATTATGACATGACTATATCTTATTCACTCAATCTCCAGAGCTATTAAACAAACTTGCCAGTTTAGCGACTTTATCACAATATTTAGCGATATTAGAAAATATTTTAATAGTAAACAATTATAAATCTAATGAGAGAAAAATTGTAAATTTTAAAATATTGTAATTTAAGCTCAAACTATTTTTGCTATGATATATTCGTAGGCAGTAAAATCTGTATTTACTTACACGATAAGCAAACTTCAATGAAATGTACACTGTTTGGTACAAAAAAGAGATTGCTAATTCCATCGATATCTCCTTGTTCTTGCGTTAGATAACACGTCGATTCTTCATATTCTGTAGCTCCATTAAAAGCCGCTATTCGATTTCCTGGCTGGAAGTCAAATGACGTGCAAGTTCTCACCAAGTTATTGGTTGGCATTCGGTCTCGATGACAAAGGTCTTGGCACTTTTCCAAAACTCGGAATGGTGGTGAAGTATCACGAACCTACACAGATAATCTTAATTTCATACATCAAATTTCATAAACAATACGTTAAAAGGAGCTGTTTGCAGGTGTTTTATATTTAAATGTATTCAACATTTATCACTAATAAGAATCAAATAGTCAAAGCTATAATTAATGTTTTTAGTGAGGATTTCTCCGTCTAGATATCATATTCAGAAAATTGAAAAATGACACCTGGACATGGGAATCGATCCCGGGACCTTTAACTTGTACGCCAATGCTCTAACCAATGGGCTATCCTGGAATCGTCCCGTACTCAGGTTCATTCTTCACTCATATTTTAAGGCAGAGTCTATGATGGACGTGTGGAAATTGTCGGCTACAAATGTGTGATTTTATTAAAATCACGAGCTATCAGATAACGCAGCCACCTTCGTCTGCTGCTGAGTACGGGAATATTCCTGGATAGCTCAGTGGCTAGAGCATTGGCGTACCTAGATAAAGGTCCCGGGATAGATTCCCGTGTCCAGGTGTCATTTTTCAATTTTCTGATTTTGATCAGTAATATTAACATGAATGGGAATATTTTAAAATATTGCCAAATATAGTAGAACCTCGTTAATTTAAACTAATTGGCACCGAAGTTTGTTCTGATTAAACGGGAGAATACGGAACGGCCCCCGTGCACTAGGCGACCTAATCGCACGCTCTGTTGTCGCTGCGGCTAAAAGACAAGACAAAACGACTTGCTCCGCGACCATGTGTAAGCGACCAGACCATGTCAGCCACTTTTCCGTTTGTTTCCTCGAACTTACAGTAAGAAAATGATCGTGGATCAAGTTGCAGCAGTTTGGTACTTGATTAGAAAATGGCGAAATAGAAGGAAGAAGAGATTCGATCAGCTCCTCTCAGCAGTTTCTTTTCAAATCTCTGTTACTACACTCTTCATAAGTTAGATTCCAAAGGGCTGAACGGTTGTCAACCTCCATAATTAGGAGTTCTATAATATGATTGATATGAGGGGTTTTTTCATATTAGAAAGAAAAAATAGTATTCTGTATGGCATGTTGAAAAACCACGCTAAACGTACAAACAACACTATCAATTGATCATGATATGAATATTTATTCACTCCCTTTTCATCAACTCATTTTTAGAAATTTAATATTTCAAAATGTATTAATTTATACGAAGCTGTCTCTCTCTACCTAGTTGTCAAATTTTAATTTTATATCTCAGCTGAAAAGTTTTTCCTAACTATAATCCTACCACCATCACCATTACTTGGAGCCCCATTTTGAAATCTCCCACTTTTAAATGTTTTAGTTATAGGAGTCAATCCCTCTAACTTCCTGCCAAATTTCAGCGTTCCATTTTATACGGCCATTTTTTTTTTTTTACGATTACAATTTTCCAAACCCCGTTTCACCCCCTATAAGATTGAATTTCACAGAACCCCTCCTTAACAGATACTTACGACCTGAAAGGAAACCCCTTGCAGAATTTCAAGATTCCAGATCCAGGTGTTTGGGAAACACGGTGATAAGTCAGTGAGTTAAGGCCTTCATCTTTATAAATTAAGATTTATGCATCAGTGTTCACCATTTAACAATGGTGAACACTGATGAATAAATCTTAAACGACTTAATATGTCCATTCTTGGCTCACTAAGGGTTGAAAGGTACACACTTAAAAAGGCCGACATTAAACCCAAAAAAACAATACTGCAATTAATGAAAATAATTCCTAACTTGGAATAGATAAATGCGCTACGTCCAAAGACTAAAATCTATAAATAGTTGCAAGGAAAAAAGCAATATAAATCTTGTTATTTGCTCGTGGAACAAACATCCAGAGAGATAGAGACTAATTGCCAAATGGTCAACTCAAAACAGGACCTCCCTTTGATCAATCAATAATAATAACTGCTTCTTAACGTTATTCCCCCAATTCCAAGGAACATTGCACGAGTTAATAAGGTTATATCACTTTCTACAAAGAATACAGTCAAATTCTCACCATATCTTCATTGTTGAAACGCTGCAGCTGTAATTGGTAGTCCGGTAGGCGCTCATAGACAAGTCGTCCTATACCTTGGTTACACGTAGTTTGAGCTGTAAACAATAATACAAGAATATATGAAATCAGTCGAACACACGAACAAACTTATATATATAAACCTTGGAATGAAGTCAAGTTAACTAGAGACAAAGGATCTAGGTAATAACCACAAATGTTGTTTAATTATAGCCCGTTTAGATGGTTCAATGATGGGTTTTCTTACTTTCTCTACGTGTACTACCCGTCAGGACTATACAGATATTTACACTAATGTGAAAGAGATGAGGAAGATAGAATAGTACCGTGCTCCATGTCTTACTACCCGTCCGGGATATCCACATATTTACACTAATGGGGTAGAGATGAGGAAGGTAGAATAGTA
>CABFOW010004254.1:26082-59344 GCA_902141385.1 Timema californicum
CTTAGATTCTTTAAAGAAGTGATATGTTCTTTAATAAGATGTTGGCTGAAATAAAAGCAAAGTTTCTTTAAGACTTGAACTTCTTACTATTCTAGTTATGCCATTTATCCTTAGGTTGAGATATGTATAATTTTAATGCCCTTTTTAACTTAGCCTTCGACCTCGTCGTATTAAAACGAAATTGATTTCTGAAGGAGAACAGTGATATTACCCTCCTTCTAGGAGTGAGTGGCGTGCGTTGGAGATGGGTTGTGTACCCTGCTATATTTCACAACAAAAACATAATATTGTTTTACACTTCGCACTCCTATTTTTCTAAAATTTTTGGTAACATTAAATTTATTTTATTTGTATTGAATCCCTCTAATTCTAGAGCTTGGATTACAGGTGTAGCAATTAATGCGTGTTAAAATAGATAAAATCTCACAAGTATATTAAAATATTAATTTGAACACAATGAAGTTTTATTTAAAAATCATAGGTTCATAATATTTTATGCCTTTATTAATAGAACGCAGAAAAAATCCAAACCTGGGCATATAATAAACTCGTTTATTGTAATTTCAGTAGAATAATCTAACTTTTTTAGGTTCCCGTTAAATTGTATTGTGATATATTACCTGTGATTATGGCTTATGCATGTTTAAATAGATAAAATATTTAGTATTATCTAAAAGCATATTAATTTGTATTCCTTATAATGAACTTTGAGGGTTTTATCGGGAATTATTTTGGCTCAAATTGTTATGGGATATTATTCTTGAGAACATCTTTTAACGTGGAAGTATGTGGTAGAATAAGGCAAATGTTTAATTAATGAAATTATGTACTGTACATTCATAGATTTATTAATGATCTATCTCTAATAAGGTGATTAAGGTTAAATTTATCACTATCCGCCTTGGGATAATTTAGAGGGGAAAAAACACATAGAAAATGTATTAATGAGAAACATACAGGGCGGCCCACGGAAAAGTAGCCCGCCTCCAATATCCAGCAGACGCCTCACTCTGAATTGGAGGAGGTCAATCCCCTTCCACCCATATTGTGACATTAAGAATGAGCAAGTGAACTGCTTGTCTAAAGCTTTATTGACTCATTCTTCATGTCACAATATGGGTGGAAGGGGAATGACCTCCTCCAATTCAGCGTGAGGCGTCTGCTGGATATTGGAGGCGGGCTACTTTTCCGCGGGTCCGCCTGTATATATTGAATTTAATATATTTGAAAAATGGCCCCCGAACGTGGGACTCACTTGTTTCGCTGACCGAACGTTCTAAGGAGTCACTATAGGTTTAGACAGGTCTTCAGATGATGGGGAGATCAGGGTTAGAATCTCGGCCAGGTCTACTTAAGGTGGTTTATCTTAAATTTGTCCACACTCTCCTTCCACATAAATGTGGTTAGATTACGTCTAAAATGTTTCCTTCCTAATTCCTAACCAATTAGAGTAATTATTTAAATGCTTATACTGTACAAGTAATAAAACAAGGTGATAAAAACGGGAATCAAACTTTGGACCTCTGTCTTGCCTTTTTCTATATCCAGGAATGTGTCCAAAATGTATATTTTCCTGCCCTGTATAGTATAATATTGTACGAACGGATACAAAATGTCAACCTCAAGTCACAGATACCTGTTATTCAATATAATCTCCAAGAGCCGGTGAATCCACACGTCCATCACAGATTCTGCCTTAAACTAGGAGTGAAGAATGGCATTTAGTGCGGCATTATTCATTGATATATCAGTGATAGAACATTAATACGCTAAGCCCAAGGTACCAGGTTCAATTTACGTGACAAGGTGTCATTTAGAAGTTCTGTTCTCTTAGTTCTATCAGCGTTATCAAACTATCTCAAAACATTTAGTTCAAACTGGACAATTTTACTGTGTCGATGTTAAAACGTGTCCTCTTTGGTACGGGTAGTTATCTAATAGTTTAATGTTATTTTTTGACGGTGGTACGCGGGTAGAAGGAACCGGAAGTACTGGAGGAACAGCTACAGGAATAGAATGAGGAAGTGAAAGAGTGGGGAATGACATTTAGCATGGCAAATTGTGAAGTGATGGTAATGACAAGGAAGAGGATAGGGCCTAGTAAAGCTATAAAGTTGAATGGAGTAGAGATGAGAAAAGTGCAGAATGTAAAATACCTTGGAAGCGTTATTGAGGTGAAAGGAGGAAGAAGAGAGGCTCTGATGAGATGAGGACAGCAGGGAGAGTTGTTCTATAGGTGTGTAAGAAACCTGCTGTGGAGAGTTGTTCTATAGGTGTGTAAGAAACCTGCTATGGAGCGTTGTTCTATAGGTGTGTAAGAAACCTGCTATGGAGCGTTGTTCTATAGGTGTGTAAAGAGACCTGCTATGGAGAAGAGAAGTGTTCTTGAAGTGTAAGGAAGTGCTGTATAGGGCGTACTTTGTATTCAGTCACATGTTCGGTAGAAACATGGACAGTGAATGTAAGAGAGACCAGGGAAGTGGAGGCCATGGGAATGAAGTTTGTGAGGTGCATGTTAGCTGTAACGAGGAGAAATAAGATTAAGATTTAAGTTATCCTGGAAAGAGTGGGGGTACATGCATAGGGTATAGGGGTACATGATATAGTAGAGGAAGCAAAACTGAAATGATATGGGCATGTAATGAGGATGTACAAGCATAGGATGCCAAAGAAAATGATGGAAATGGAGTATGTAGGAAAAAGACTGCACGGGAGGCCAAGAAAGAGATGGGATCAATAGATAACAGAAAGACTACGACTGAAAAGAAAGAACGGAAGAAATTTAAGGAGGAAGAATGGTGGTAGGATAGAGTAAGATGAAGGCATTTTATTAAATTGACCCGGCCACAGGCTGGAAACAGTAAGTTGATGATGAGTAGTGGCTTATCCCGTGGTCGCGATCGACTCAACATTCAAGTAACTCAACCTCCCTTGATATCACGTAGCATAGAATTTTTTTGTTAGGTTAGTATTCACGTTAAGTAACAACTGGAGCAAAACACAATGAATTCGAACTGTTTGTAAACCAATTGTTCACTAAAATGAAATTAGAACAGTTAGGGATGGACCAGGTTACAAGTAATTGCAAGATATAAAGAAAAGGCCACGATATTTTGGTGTTTACGAGAAGCAGAAAAACGAACTATAAATAATAAGGTATCTACACTACATAAACAAACAAATGAAGCAGTGGCGCACTTAAAAATGTATATTGGGGAGTTGGCAAACAATCAACGTTGTAGCCAGGGTTAAATGTCGGATGAGAGGGGGCGAGATGGTGAAAGGGTTGGTTAACGAATTAAAGGTTTTTTAAAATAGGGTTATCCTCCAACCCAAAGGGGAGTCCAAGGACCCTCTATATAAAAGAGTAAAACATTTGGAGGGTTCATTCCTTAGAAAAAAAACACTTAAATTTGGATACATCTAGAAGCTATTTGGAGTGATCTTCGCTTGGAAATTTTTTGAAATTATTTAGGACTAGCTATTAAACTAACAAATTTAGATTAAATTCATTCAACACATCTACATCGCTATATTTTATAGTTCAACTGCCCCATTTGCCTTCCTACCCCCTCGTATGTACCCCAGAAATGCAGTATTAAATAGCTTTGTTGACGTTGCTCGCTACATGACTGGCAGGAACTTGTGTTATACTTCACTTAACGTAACGTAACGTGAATATTATCCCATGGACAAATTTTTCTTTGAGTGAACGTCCCGCTAACGTTAACCTAAATGCATCGTGTTGGCTTCCATTTAAAAACACGAGACGTTACGTTACGTGAACGTTAAATGTAAGTTAGGTTGACCCTGATTCCAAGAGCAACAAACAGTTAATTAGTCATAATTTAGCTTAAAAATAAAAAAATAAACAATGCAATTAATGGTAAGAAAAACATATAATTAAAAAGGTTTATTATTTAATTAATATTATAAAGTTAAATTCTTGAAAACAATAGTTTTAGATAATTTGTAGAAAGGCTGACTGAAATGTTAACTAAAAACATATTAATATCTATTCAGATAGCTTTTAATAAGTTATTATGAAATATAATACCCAAAAATTAAAAATATACAAACGCTAATTAGGTATCTCGTATGGAGAATAATAATGGCCTCCGAATGATTTTTATCTTTGAATAAAATTGAGATCAGTGACCTGAACTTTATCCTCTACACCCCCCAACACACACACACACGAATTTTAGTATTACAAAATATGTTCGTGCTCACTCCAGAATCATAACGAACATTAGTGTCAACACTATGCATGTAGGAAGAAAGAGAGAATATTATGTCACTGTCCTACTAGCAGCATACATCGTATTGTGTTCGATCTTTTCAACCTTTTGTAAGAGGGAGCGGTGGAAAGGGGAGGGGTGTATGGGGGGTAGAGAGGTGGGTTGACGGGACCTTCAATAGAGGAAACGGAACTGAGTTTCCGGTCGTCATATAGAATGGTGGGTGAGTTCGGAAACTATGCAACACCTAGGTTATCGTCCTATTCTCTGCTTTTAATATGTAAAGTAGCGTTTCGATTGTTTTTTTGTTTTGTTTTTTTAGAATGTGTTATGTGTCGTTGCTAAATTAATGATAGCTAGATAAATTTTTATAAACGCTAAAGAAAAAAAATATATGTATACTAGATCAGTGCGTTTTAAGATTGTGACCCGCCTCGGTGGTGTAGTCAGCTAACGCGCTAGATTTGTGTTGAGCTAGACTGCTGAGGACGGGGATATCAAGGTTCAAATCTCGCTTAAGTAAACTGGGGTGGTTTTTCCCCAGTGATTTTCCACACTCCCTCCACGCAAATGCGGATTCACTTCCTCTATATTCAACCTTCCCAATTCCTAACCCATTAGAGTATTTAGTACTTAAACGTATAACCCAAACGGGTATTAGGACGCGGTGCTAAGTATTATTATTATTTTAAGATTGTGCGAAAAACAATTAGCACCGCGTCCTAATACCCGTTCTGGCTATACGCTTATGTACTAATTACGCTAATAGTTTTAGGGATTAGTAGGGTTATACTTAGATGAAGTATACCCACATTTTTATGGGGGGAAAGTGACAAAACAATTTTAGAAAAATCCCACTCAGTACATCCTACCGAGATTCTAACCTCGATATCCCCGTCATTGGCAGTACATTCTACCGTGAGTGTAAAGAAAGAGACCATTCGACCATCAAATAAGATGTCATATTTTTTATTGAATTTTTATCATTATCTGGTTAGTAAGCAAGATGTGTCACAATTATGTTGTTTCAGTTAAATTATCACCCATCTCGGCGAGTTCGGGCTAAGGCCTAGTACCTGGTGCAAGCTATTAAACAAATTTTGATCTATAGAGAGCCAGACCCGAACTGGTGGGCACAAAGAATAAATACTTGGCCAAACCAAAAGGGCGTGTCCCATTTGTTTAGTTTTTGTTTTAATAGAGGTATTAATTAAGTCAAATAAGCTACTAGGAAGTTAAAGATCCATAAATCTACAGATGGATTTAATTCCAGTAGAAATAATGACAGGAGGTGGTGAAATGTTAGTAATATAAATTAATAAACTGCTATGTTCCATATGGAACCATGAGGTATTACCACAAGAATGGAAGGAAGGTATTATAATACACATTTTCAAAATTGTAGATAAAACATTGTATCTCACTTCTACCAACATTATATACAATTTTATCCAAAACAATTTTAATTATATTGACGCAATATGCAGAGGAAATAATTGGGGATCATCAATGTGTATTTCGACAAAATAGATAAAAAAAGTGGGTCAGATTTTTACTATTCGACAAATATTATAAAAAATAAATAGTGGTAATACAACATGACAGCTCATTAATTATAATTGTATTTTAAAAAGGCCTACGATTTTGTTGAAATAAATAAATTATATGACACTTTAGTTATTTTGAGATACCCAACAAATGTTCAAGCTAAATGAGTTATGAATTACTGAAACACGTGGTCGGATGAGGTCTGGATATCAGTTATCAGACACATTTGAAACAAATAATAGGTTGTAAGAAGGAGATGCATTTTCCCCATTACATTTTAATCCAGCATTATTAGAGTATACTTTCAGGGTAATGCAAGAGATTAGGGATGGGTTGACACTAAACGGTACAATGAAGCTATTAGGGTAAGCAGATGATTTAGCTTGAATAGAACTAGCTCGAAATATGAATAGGTGACGCACTTTTTAAGTGAGGCAATGAACTTTCAAGTTCCTTATGCCATAGAGTAAGTAGTTATTTACATTTCATATAGACTAGCTATATTTATATGAAACATATATTTTCAATACAATGATATATATATATATATATATATATAACCCAGGATGGATATATAAAGGGTTTTTATTCGTTGATGGTCCCCTCCCCTTTTCTATTACGAAAGTTCATGTACATTTCCTTAAAATTCTACCTTCCTCATCTCTACCCCATTAGTGTAAATATATTGATATCCCGGACGGGTAGTAAGACGTGGAGCACGGTACTATTCTACCTTCATCATCTCTACCCCATTAGTGTAAATATGTTGATATCCCGGACGGGTAGTAAGACGTGGAGCACGGTACTATTCTACCTTCCTCATCTCTACCACATTATTGTAAATGTGTTGATATGCCGGACGGGTAGTAAGACGTGGAGCACGGTACTATTCTACCTTCCTCATCTCTACCACATTAGTGTAAATATGTGGATATCCACGGACGGGTAGTAAGACGTGGAGCACGGTACTATTCTACCTTCCCCATCTCTACCACATTATTGTAAATATGTGGATATCCCGGACGGGTAGTAAGACGTGGAGCACGGTACTACTGTACTTTACTATTATATTTCTATTTTATATGTTTTATATATACATATATTAAAATGATACCTGCAAATCATGTGACTTTACGTATTAATATGTGAAATTAGATCTGATAACTTTTCTATTTGTTAGATGGAAATTGACTGTATTTCCTTAATATTCCTCCTTTTTTAACATGAGTCCATTAGGCCCACCAGTCACCAGATATTGTTCATACATTTATAAGGATATCCTCATTTGATTTATTCATTTCATCCAGATTTGCGACTCAGTCACATTATCTCGCAGATCTGGACCAATCAACTCTACCTCAGTTTACAACAACAGACGAGTGAATGAATCTCGAAGAGTAGTTGGATGTGTGTGTACTATTGCAAAGAACGAAGTAGCATCGAAAGAGGAAACGATGGCAGTATATAAAAGTGTGTTAACACCACCATGGTGGTATGTATGTGACACGTGGATTTGTCAAGAGAAACATAAGAGCAAGGTGAATGTGGTTGGAATGAGATATCTAATAAATGCCTGTGGAAAAACTCGTACGGACCAAGTTAGTAATGAATGGGTGCTGAAGGAGTGCGGTTTGATGGGGAATCCAATAGGTCGATGTGAAAGAAGTGTTTTAACGTTGGTTTAGGTATCCGAGTGTAGGTCGAGTGACGAAGCAAATATATGAAGGTAGAGTGTGTGGATCAAAAGGAAGGGGCAGGCCATATAAGACGTGGCTAAATGTTGTAGAAGAATGTGTGAAAAAGAGAAACATACAAATTTTTTAAGAATAAAAGAGCATATACGAGTATGACTCGGTGTATAGATGTTGTTGAAGCGAAGGGAATATATAAGGAGAGGAAAGTTTGGAGAAAGTTAGTGAGAATGGATTAAGGACGGAGTCGGAAATTTTACTTTTTGAGCTATATATGCATAGTCTCTTGCCAGCCCGTAAGGGAACGGCATGATATATATTACATTATTATTATTATTATTATTATTATTATTATTATTATTATTATTATTATTATAAGCACCGCGTCTTACTACCCGTTCGGGTTATACTCACGCTAATGTGTAATGGTAGGATTATTGTGAGATGAAATGGCGGACCCACAGTTTAACGTGGAATCCGAACCACGGTGGAGGCCTGGCATTCCCCACATTTACAAAATGTATCAAAGTACAACATCTTGAGGGAACGGGATAATGAAGATGAATTTTTCCAGTATTAATTATCAATTGCCTACGATCTATAAGCTTATCTAACAGGATAATGAAGGTGAATAATACAAGTACCCGTTATCAACAACTTTAATAGTCAACCCTTAGTCAACTAAATTAAGGGTTTATTAGTAAAGTACCATTTTCACAGGTAAATCGTTATAGATAACATAAACTTTTTTTTGCCGTTAACATTGATAAAATTTTACCATACAGGTATTATAAGTTTTTAGATAAATTTTATAAGCTTAGGTAAAAGAATAATTAATCCATAATTATAATAGATAGTAAGAAGTGATATTTAGCTTAAACTTAATTTAAATTGATCAAATAAAATAAATATATAATTTATCTTATTTAATAATTTTAAACTTTACAGTTCTCAAGAATCTATTTTTTAGTTCCCCTTGTTATTTAGTCCATTACATTATAGGACGTTGTAATCAATGGCTTCTTTGGTGCTGACTGACAGCTCACAGCTGACTTCTGACAGTCAACATTTAGGTATATACCTAAATTTTGACCGTCAATTATTATTATTATTATTATTATTATTATTATTATTATAAGCACCGCGTCTTACTACCCGTTCGGGTTATACTCACGCTAATGTGTAATGGTAGGATTATTGTGAGATGAAATGGCGGACCCACAGTTTAACGTGGAATCCGAACCACGGTGGAGGCCTGGCATTCCCCACATTTACAAAATGTATCAAAGTACAACATCTTGAGGGAACGGGATAATGAAGATGAATTTTTCCAGTATTAATTATCAATTGCCTACGATCTATAAGCTTATCTAACAGGATAATGAAGGTGAATAATACAAGTACCCGTTATCAACAACTTTAATAGTCAACCCTTAGTCAACTAAATTAAGGGTTTATTAGTAAAGTACCATTTTCACAGGTAAATCGTTATAGATAACATAAACTTTTTTTTGCCGTTAACATTGATAAAATTTTACCATACAGGTATTATAAGTTTTTAGATAAATTTTATAAGCTTAGGTAAAAGAATAATTAATCCATAATTATAATAGATAGTAAGAAGTGATATTTAGCTTAAACTTAATTTAAATTGATCAAATAAAATAAATATATAATTTATCTTATTTAATAATTTTAAACTTTACAGTTCTCAAGAATCTATTTTTTAGTTCCCCTTGTTATTTAGTCCATTACATTATAGGACGTTGTAATCAATGGCTTCTTTGGTGCTGACTGACAGCTCACAGCTGACTTCTGACAGTCAACATTTAGGTATATACCTAAATTTTGACCGTCAGAAGTGACAGCGTCTAAACACATATTTTTTCAGATCATTTGGTTCGGCGTAGGGATACATAATTTGGTCTGGTAACTTTTCAAAGCTGTCAGTCAGCACCAAAGAAGCCATGGGGCTATTTATAACTATTTTATTAGAAACCGGTTAATTCTCACTACATTATTTCTCATAGTATTAAATATATTATTTGTGTTAGTTTATAGGTATTAATAATATCTATCAAAACTACAGTTGAAAAACATGTCCAGGTGTATGAACACATAAAAGCAAATCTATTGATTTTTTTTATCTGTCAGTAAAGATCCTTCCTTTGAAAATTGGACTTTTAACACCAGTTCCTCTTCAACCAAATATTTATTCGCTGTGAGAAATAACTGCTATGTCAGTTAACTAAGATGATTTGAGTAAAGTGAAGTAAATCTACAAATGTGTAAGTAATAAATACAGGGTGAGTCGTTATTGGTCTCAGACCCGTAAGGAGGTGATTCCTTAGAAAAAAATTAGGCAGGAAATATATGAAAGACTTTTTACCGAAAGTGATTACTAAGGGAGCTATGAGCCCTTGAAAACCAGGTTTTAAAATGATTTTATGTAAAATATCAGAAACCACATGAATTAAAAATACAAATCCCTGTATAATGTTTTGTTGAACTAAGATGTTAAACCTCTGAAAACCTTCTTGCTAATATCATCCACCTTCACTGATTAAATGGGTGCATCCACCCTCGCCTATGGATGTGAAATACGTATCTATACTTTACTAATATCGATATTTTACTTTCAATACTTTCTTTCCAATACTTTTACTGATATTAGTACTGACATTCCGGTATCGGATCGGTATCGAACGAAACAACTTTTTTGTTATCTTCACTCATGCTTGGATTAAAATAATGTTTACTAGGGTGGACTGTGGAGGAAGAATAAATAACACTATTTCTCAAATTTCATTCATTTTCTGCAACTCTAGCATTCAATCTCTTTTAGCTCATAATAACAGCTGTTCTTTCATCTTTGTTTATCAATACAGCTGCCGCCTGAGGGTACTAATGGTGACCAGACTACTACTCATTCCTTTATCAATGAGCACGCTCCTCATAAAATAAACAAAAGAAGCTCAAACGATGCAGAAAAGTTTATGTGCGTTTTTTAAACAGACTGAGCAGGACAGGGAGTCAATTTTTCTATTGTTTGTCAATAGTTAATAATATATCATAATAGAGTATATAAAAGAAGAATGTAGTTTTAAAAAAATGGCACCACCCAGAAGTGAGTACTTATGGAAGTTGTTTTAAGAGGTTGGATAGCAAAAACGAATAAAGTAAAAAAAAATCGATACCGATACCTACTGTTTTCGATACTATTACGGTATTGATATTTTTCTTCCAATACTTATTAAAAGTACAGTATCGATAATTTTCTTTCGATACCACATCCATACCCTCGCTTCATCTTGCAACACTACCCACCTTGGTGGCGTAGTTGGCTAACGCGTATGTTTCGTGTTGAGCTAGACTGCCTAGGAAGAGAAGATTGAGATTAGAATCTCGTACGGGTGAACTGGGGGTGGTGAGGGATTCCTAAATGGTTTTCCACTCTCCCACTCTCCCGACACGCAATTGCGGGTTCACTTCCTCTCCTCTTTCTCTTTCTATATATATATACAACTTTCCCAATTCCTAATATATTAGCGTAATTAGTACTTAAGTGTATAACTCGAACGTGTAGTAAGACGAGGCGCTAAGTATTATTATTATTATTATTATTATTATTATTGCAACACTGCACAACTGGCTGCATAGATCCAAGGCACTCAAAACCTGTAATGAAACTAAACAACGGAGTTTGCTCGGAAAAGGTGATAATGAGAGAGTTTCACCAAGGCAAACTTTTTGTTAATCTAGACATGATGATTAATAATTTATTATTAGAAATTAATTATAGCTCAGTGTTACAAAATTCTATGAAAAAAATTGTGGCAATTAATTTTTATATATATATATATATACATATATATATAGTTATATATATATAGTTTTATATATAAACATATTTATGGATAAATTTATATATATATATTTGACAAATCTATTTCCGGTAAGTGAAATTATTAAGAGAAAACATCTAAACCGATTTTGACAAACGACTACTAATTTTAAAGTTTAGTGGCCCAGGATGTCGCCAAAAATGGTTATATAGCAACGAAAACTTAATTTTCTTAGCAATTTCTCAGAACTGTTTGAGGGGTCGTTTTAAAGCTCTCAACGTTTTGTGAGGGGGAGAATCTACGTTTTGCCTAAAATTAAATACAAAAATCTCAAAAGCCATATAATTTGTGTAGCATTTGACGAGAAAACCTCTAGAAAGTCGAGCAAGATTTAATTTCCTAGAAAAAGTTTTGAATTCATTTTGTCGTGATAATCTGTGGCCATCCCTTCAACGATCCACTATTATAGTGATCGGAGTTTGTCTACAATCAGTCACACCCACTTGTCGGATGCGTCTCGCAAGACGTTTTGTGTTTGTTTTTTTGCTTATCGAAAACTATCTACAATGAAATGTCGTGATACATAACTTCAATCAATATGACTACATTATAAAAGTCATGTTAAACTTACACATAAAAATTAAATGGAATAAAAATCAGTAAGAGTGTTTATGGTTATGTAATTATAGCTATACCTTGAAGGAAAAAATAAAATTCTGGGAGGTGAAGGAGGGGGCAGAGGACAGGGTACATTTGCGGTCTAAGTTTCAGTGAAAAAAAGAATGGCCCTGTCGTAAGACAGAACACATAATAATTAAATACTTTAAAATGCAACATATTTCACCATATATTTTAATGAACTGTTATCCTTGACCAAATAACTAATTGCTTTAGATGAATAAATTAGTGCACCTATATATATATATAGGTGCACTAAAGCAATTAGTTATTTGGTCAAGGATAACAGTTCATATAGTTTTATATATAAACATATTTATGGATAAATTTATATATATATATATATATATATTTGACAAATCTATTTCCGGTAAGTGAAATTATTAAGAGAAAACATCCAAACCGATTTTGACAAACGACTACTAATTTTAAAGTTTAGTGGCCCAGGATGTCGCCAATTATAATTTATATATATATATATTTTTTTTTTATTGCCTGAACGCAAGCAAACTTAACTATGTAAACGTAAATAGATGGACATTTTTTATCTCCTGCTGACATACGACAATATGGTGGTTGTGACTTGATGCCGATGAGCATGAACAGGGAATTGTTTTCAATAATTGTGTGGGTATTTTGTTTGAATTTTTAATAAATTTTGGATAAACATTTAGATAAAAATTGGCCGATTTCAACTTAAAAATAATCAATTTTTTTCTATATGAAAAAAATGTTGACACACAAATCTTAAAGAAGGTTTATTTAGTCTAATAGGATATGCTTTAGAAATTTAATCCTAAACGCAGGAAGCCTCTCTAATCTCAAACGACTAGCTTGTTTTTTTCTAAAATTGTTGAGAACCAAACTCTTTTTAATTATTTATTTTAAGAGCGTCTAAGATCCACGTTAATTTAAAACTATTCCATTACCCAAGTTACAATAAAACCATAAACTGCGCAAACGAAGGATTTCTCTAAAATAATGTTTCTCAATATTGCTGTTTATTTTGTATTATTACGTTTAATTTAACACCATGGCAATTAACAGCTTAATAAGAAGTGATTGAGGTGAGGATGGTATATTGATAGTAAATGCACTTTAATTAGTGTGAAAGGGAAAAGAAAAAAACCCACCCCTAATTTACTTAGTTGAGATGTGTATCTCAACCTCTAAGTCACAGATAATCCAATCTATGGTGAGACTAACATCTTAGACGTGAATACCGGTAAATACATTTTTACTATTTAGTTTTTTCAAGGAGAAAGAGCATGTATTTATTATCAAACTGACTAGCTTCTTAAATTTAAATAAAAATAAAATAGATTTATGAATTTTACCCTTTGGTCGTGAATCAAGGGCAAAATATGTTGCAAATCTAATATTCTATAACATTTCGAGGTATCTGATAGTTGATACTGAAATGTGGCCGATTTAATTCTGGATATTAGAATATATATATATATATATATATATATATATATCAGGGTGCACTTTCTAAACCAACTGATTATATCATCACACGATCTATAAATTAACTTATATATAGAAAAGACACAACATCCAGCCCCCCCCTGCCGTTAATTCATCGCTGTTAAAAGAGACACGTACATTTCACCAGTGATACATTTTTTGACCATGCCGGGAATCTATCCAGGGACTTTTAACTCAGTATACAGACAAGCTACCGACTGAGATAAGCCATCGTACTTATTATTAAAACTTGCTTTATATATATATATATATATAAGCACCTCTTCTTATTACCCGTTCGGGTTATGTGCGTATATACGAATTACATTAATGTGTTTTGGATTAGGAAGGTTTAATTTAGAGGAAGTGCACCCGCATTTGCGTGGAGGGGATAGGGAAAACCACACTAGTTCACCCATCCGGGATTGAACCCCAATATCCCCATCTTTGGCAGTCTTGTCTAAGGGTACGCGCACAGTGAACGCTAGTTACCTGCTTGCTGGTTGCTGGTTAGTTACACGTCGCATAGTAAACGCTTGAGCTTATGTCTGTGCGCAGGTAGTTCTGCGCTCATCCGCTATCGGGAATGTTTTGGGGTATTACTGCTAGCAGGCATTGCTGTCTGGCTTTTTGACGTATGTCGTGTTCTGTGTTGAACGTAAATAATTGATCTTTATTAAGTTCTTTGTTTTTAAATATGGTATTTTATAAACTAAATTTAAGTGTTTGAATTTAATATGGCGGAAAGGGAAGTAAATGAAATTGACTTATTAATTTCGTTATTCTTAAGTATTTAAATAGCCTATCACTATCGTCTTTAAGTTTTGTAAAAAGATGGTGGTACTCCCCATACATTTTTCTACCTTTATTTATGTCGTGAATACCCACTTTTTTTAATATCCAAAACTTTGAGGGCAACGCTATCCATAAATAATAATCCATCCTCAGTGGAGCTCATATTTGTATGAAACCTACACTTTAACTCACAAGCTTCCAACTTATACTGTGAGAGCGTTACTAGCGTTAACCAGCGCCTGAAACAGGCGCCGTCGGCGCTGGCTACCAGCAAGCTGGAACCAGCGCTCACTGTGCGCGTAACCTTACATGAGAATTGTCTAACTGGTCACCAGAGTAGGTAATATTTGAAATACTGTCTAAAAATGTATCCTGGACTACTTCAAGTGGTTTTAATGACAAGACTTGAGGGTGAGGAGGAAGGGGGGGGGGGACGACTTACAATCAAATATACCATTTGAGACCTCTATGGACTACCCAAAGTTCACAGACGTGTGGGGCAGTCGAACTCAAGTGGTCTCAAGTGATCCACTAAGTGGCACCCTTTCTGGAAAATTTTGACTGGAAAAAAAGATAATAGTCCCGAAAATAAATTAAGGAAAATAAGAGAGACTGTTTTAAAAAAAAGAAGTCTACATCATAATTTAGAACCATGTGGCTCATTAGAGCAGACATGACGCCAAATTTGCAGCTCAAGCCATGATTATGTGCAGTCCAAGGACGTTTTGATGAATCAACATACAATGGTTGACCCCAGTGGTTTTGGGGTAAAGTGCTCGCCTCAGGACCCGATGTTTGTAGGTTAAAACCCAGCCGTTGTCAACGGATTTTTCTTTAGCGATAAAAATCTGTAGCACAACTTTTTTCTGAAGGTAAGTAAGGCCGTCGGTCTCATGTCGATTGTGGTATGTAAAAGAACCCTGGAAGGTATGTTAAAATACCTTTCTCGGTAAAATGGGTAGATCCTTTCCCTCTAGCTCATAGGAATTCTCGTGTGCTGATATAATCAGTCGGGTCAGAAAGTACACCGTAAATACCTCAAATGAGCAAACAATGCCGCCCAATTATTATTTTTTTATGAACATCTTAGAATATTTTTTTAAAATATAAGATTTGGAAACTGTGAGTTATTCGGGAAAATATAGGAAGTGAGGTTGTTGTGCGTAATGTTTACTCTTTTTATAACCAGAGATCAATTCACAACAATTGTTTAACTTGCGCACCAAATATGTGCAAAGTTTGGAAGCACATATTATGTTTTATTTTTACTCTAATGGGGGTAGAGATAAGGAGGGAAGCATTTGCGTGAAAGGAGAGTGGGAAACAATCTAGGAAAAAATACTTTCAGTAGACGGCTTACGGGAACATATTTGCCATCAATCATAAAAGTTACGTCGACAAAGACCTACTGACACACTCACCATCGCTGCAGGAAGACGTTTCCAATTTCAGGTGGGAGGGGGGTTTGGAGAAGGTAACTCTTATGATTTTTTTTAATCTTAAGTTTTTTTTAACTTCAAGAGTTTTAAAATTTTTTTTAAATCTTAAAGATGGTGTCAATATTGGATTATCTGAAATTCGATCTCCTCAATAAGGGTTCAGCCAGACTGACAAGCGTGTGAGCGAGTGACTGAGCGACTGCATGGACAAATTGGCGAGCGAGTGACTGAGCGACTGCATGGACAAATTGGCGAGCGAGTGATTAGCAGCTAGCTCTCGATAGCTGTTGACGAGGAGGCAAAGGTTCGAATCCTGGCTCAATGAACTGAGGGTGGCTTTTGACAAGTGATTTATTGTTTTGGTTTTCCCATCCTCTATCCGTGTTAATGGTGCTTCTTATTTGTAAAGACCTACTTTTATTATACTATTGAAGTATTTTAGCACATAAGCTATATATGTATGGTTTATGGTCTTACCAATTAATATAGGCCGTTAGTAGCAAGTGTGCTAAACCTATCGATAATTATATATAAAAAAAAGTCTACTATCATGTCAAATTGAGAAGTTTTCAAACAACTCAATGAACCAACATACAATAATATTGCCTAGCACCTGTAAACTAGACTGTTCCGGCTCAAGCGCGTGTGCTTGAAAAATAGAACCAGTTCTAACTTTCAAGCGCACGCTCGAGGCTCGCTCCAGTCTGGTCACCTCTCATTACAACCAATGTGCTATATTTTATCTTTTAGTCGCTCGCTCGCTCCAGTCTGGCCACCTATCATTACTACCAATGTGTTATATTGCAGCTTTTAGTCGCTCGCTCGCTCCAGTCTGGCCACCTATCATTACTACCAATGTGTTATATTGCATCTTTTAGTCACTCGCTCGTTCCAATCTGGCCACCTCTCATTGCAACCAATGTGTTCTATTTTAGCTTTTAGTCGCTCGTGCGCCCAGTTTGGCCGTCTCCGTAGACCTACCTTCAATTTTAAATGTCACTCTTTTGTTCAAAGGAGTTTAACCAGCCTGAATTAGAGTATTGTTTACGTGTGGTAGCTTGATATGAATCGATGTACACTTCATTTCACCCCGAAAGGCAGTCTTACCTTAACGGATTACATTATGATCCTATCTTCTAAGGTACGCTAAAAGTCTGCAAATAATCGATTGTGATCGACTGCTAGATCCTTCGGTAATTTTCAGTCGATCACTTAAGAAAACTACGTCTTCATTAAAAGACAATCGTTAAGTCTTCTAAACTATCAAATATAACAAAGTACTTTCAAATAATATTTAAGTGTGACCAAAATAATATTGATAGGTCAAAATCCGTAATTTTATAAGTGAATGAACTAGATTAATGTGAAAATACATATTTGATTACTCTACATTTTTTTATATAAGCGTGGGAAATATATATAATTGATAAATTTTGATAAAGGGGATCAGACATAGGATGTATTGACAGAAAAAGAAGCATAAGTAGAGTGAGGAAACTAAGGATGATCTCTAAACCTTTAGTAGGTTTATAGGTCGATCAAGGCTTATAAAGTATATTGTATAAACTATGTGTGATCTCAAGACCTTTGATAAATTTATAAATCGATCAGGCCCCAAAAAATATTGCCGATCCCTGAGCTTCGCCATTGTGGAAACGTGCAAGGTAGGTTTGTAACCTTTAAGGATAAATGGAGTGTATTTATAGAAATTAGCCATTTAATCAATTCGCTAATAGGTAATTCCATGAAAATGTAAAATAAAAATGCATGTATGTTCAGCAGGAAAATATGTGTCTTAGAAAGTTAGAAGCCCTTCTTTTACCCTGTAAGGTAGCAAGCTTACCTTGTGTGGTTCCACTATGGTATAGCTTATAAGACAAGGCCATAGTGTAATAGGGCCCCTACACGATCGGTCAGACTGTCAGTATTACTAATGTAATAATTAGTACTGAAGGTCTGACTGATCGTACAAGGGCAGTAACTGATGCACTGATCGCCGGACTGACTAAAATAATGATGTGATCCGAATTTTCTGATCACATCAGTCTCTCCATCAGTCTTGCAAGTTGTGGGAAAGACTGACAGTAGTACTGAGAGTAGTACTGACCGTGTGCGCGCGCTAGTCAGTATTTCCTTCAGTCTCAGTAGCAAACATAGACTGCCCACGGCTTTTTATTATCATCCATGTTGTTGCACGCAGGAGCTGAGACTGATAAAAATAATGACGTGAAGACTGACCGTGTGCGGTCTCGTTATAAATACTGATGCATACTGACAGTCAGATTGTCCGTCTTAGGACTGGACAGTCGTACTGATCGTGTAGAGACCCTATAAGCCATCAAGGCATGATTGCTACTTTTTAAGGTAAATGAAGTGTACCTGTACATGTTAGCGTTACTTTCACTATTTTACTTATTTTTACGTCTAAAACCACGGTTATTAACAAATTAATCTAAGGGGTATGGATGAATAGATATTTTTAGAGGAATTGCATTCACATTGGTGTAGAAGGGCGATGGGGAAACCCCAGTGGAATACCACTCCCAGTAAAATTAGTTTGATATTTGAAACTCGACTTTACCGTAACTGTGCTATTACTTATTACATTAAATAACTTTTTAATGAAAGTTTGTACTATAAATTTGATTTTAAAAAAAGGATTCCAGTAATGTCAAATGTATTTATGACTAGACCATGAAACTTTGAATAAAAATATTGTCATCAAAGTTGCTTTATTTATTAAAAGAAAAAAAAACTAAAACTGTGCTATAACCTTAGTGTGAAATTCGTGTTTTCGTATTGGACAGTTACATTTTCAACTGCTTTGAATGTATAGGTTGAACTTAGTTTTCACCATCTTCCTTGATAAAGCCCCTTGAGCATGTGCTACAAGATAATAATTTTATTGACCGAGCGAGGCGAGATTCTGTCTTAACGTGAACATTTAGTATTTCAGCTGTCTGTTTCGCAAGAAGTTTTATCCGTGACAATTGTCGAATGCGTGGACAAATTTTAATGGCATTTTGAAGGGACATTATTTGATCCTAGGTTGAACAATATATGCACAAGATGGTGGCCACTCAAAAATATTTTTAGCTTAGTATCTCATTTCAAGTAAATTGAATTTATAATACTAAGCAATCAATCAAGTACTTCAGGTTTTTTTTTTGCATTGTGAGACTGACGTCTTAAGCCGCATGAAAAATAAAAATATCCTTTAAGAATATAATGTACAGTACTATTTAATGTAGTATTTATTTGTTTTCTAACTTGATCATCAACGAATAAATCGACTTCAAACCAAGAAGAAACTCTAGGAGATATTCAACTTTAAATCCAAAGAGAAAGTTTAAGACTTTAGTAACAATAATAACATGAGGGGAGTAAGGTTTACTGCTCACAGAACTACTAGTGAAGCTGTATTAAAGATAGTAATATGGAGGGAGCGAGGTCTACTGTTCACAGAAATATTGGTTAAAGATTAAAAATATATATATATTTTTGATGGATTGTCAAAGTCTCATCATAATTATTTATTTTATCAAATAACTTTTATAAAAGGAGTGCGACAATGTAATACCATCTGAACGCACGCGATATCTACAGTATCCCCATGGCTTCTTTGGGGCTGACTGACAGCTCACAGCTGATGGCTTTGAAAAGTTACCAGACCAAATAATGAATCCCTACGCTGAACCATATGATCTGCAAAAACATGTGTTTAGCAGCTTTCAGAAGTCAGCTGTGAGCTGTCAGTCACCACCAAAGAAGCCACGGGGCTACTGTATATTTGTTTTACTATAAACCAGACTTTAGTAATACCTATATAAAACAATCAAAAAAAGTTTCCAAGTGCATTGGCGTGCAGGGCCACCAAGTCAGACAGACGTCTGTCTCCAGGAACCAACGTTTTACCTCCACTTGCACTGACGAGTTATAGCACGACTGTTTTGACAGGCATGGGAAGTTTGGATCTTGGATCTCTGTCTCCTGACATGCACCACTCTTAGTTCGAGCTCATTAGAGTACATCTCTCAATGACAGTGGTCGAGAGGAACTCGCTAGATTTCTTATCGATTCCAACAGTTGAAAACAGAACTTAAGAGTCCATCAAGACGGTTTGGTGCCGAACATCTGGTTAGCTTCCATCTTCACACAAACGCACAAGTATTCACGAGGAACACTTCAGACAATGACAGCTATGGACCAGACTAGTGGCTGAGTAGAGAAGGAAAAAAAATAGACTCAGGAAGGACTCATTAATCCTGGCGCCAAGTTAGGGGGTTTGGAAAACCACTACGGGGGGAAGGGGGGAATAGCCATCCTTCCACAGTGACATTGTCACTAACGACGCAGACATAAATATCAGATTCACATACTTTTTTTTTAATTATAAGACGTAAAAGCCAAGCAATTAATTTCAATTTTATCGAAAAGACTTGATTAACTTATTTTTTTATTATTCATCAAATTATTGTGAATATAATATATTAAAATGAAGTGATTGCTGCTAATATTTGGTGAGATTAGTTCTGGCATAAATTACAAAATAATATTAATGGTAAAACAAAATATCATTTAGAAATACATTATGATTGTAATAACTTCGATTAACTGACACACTAGCTAAAATAATGTTAAAAAGTATTCAAGACTATTAATAAAATAAAGCTATAAAAAGTAATATCACAAAATATTAAATAACTCAAAAAATTACATCAACTTCTTCGATAGACATTAACAACAATGATATATAAAAGTAATAAATACTATTATTATTTGAACAAATCATCACGAACTTTTTGTTAAAACTTTGAGGTAGCAAAGGAAACGAATAAATGAAATTGCCACCCAACTTTTTTTTAACACCACGTCTTACTATCCGTTCAGGCTGTACTATTAAGGCGGCCTTACATCAAGGCAACAAGAGGCAACATGTAGCATGCCACATGTTGATTCAATGTTTTATGTCGGAGAACACAGCTCCTTGCTATCTCTGTAGCATGCTACAAAAGATCTACACCAAAGCAACAAAATTGCCTCTTGTTTCCAATCGCCAGTCTGCTAAAAGATTTAATCGAGAACGACGATTGCGGCCGCGGATTATTTTATTCTTGCTGAAGAGGTAAAGACTCGGAGGAGGCGAAGAAGGTGGCGAAACAGACAAGTGTTTGTGGGACGACAATTATCCCAACAATATTTCGTATCACAACTACAGTAGTCCCATGGCTTTTTTAGTGCCGACTTACAGCTTTAAAAAGTTACCAGACTAAATTACGTATCACTACGCCGAACCAGACTATCTGCAAAAACATGTGTTTAGCAGCTGTCACTTTTGACAGTCAAAATTTAGGTATATACCTAAATGTTGACTGTCAGAAGTCAGCTGTGAGCTGTCAGTCAGCACCAAAGAAGCCATGGGGCTACTGTAGTTGCGATTGTCCAGTTGTAGTTTTTGCCAAGTTACCTTTATTTTTTTGTAATTTTTTGTACAGTGCGTCTTATCACTCCTCCGGGCTAGCCCTCAAGAGAAGTGGGAATGAGAAAGGTAGAATTTCGAGTAGACATACCTGCGTTTGCGTGTAAGGCCTTACCCCAGTTTGGCTTGCTACGAAAAAATCTGGGTTTGTCTTTTAAAACCTATACCTTGCCGGTTCCCATTAGAACAAATAATTTTACCGTTTCGTCATTTAGAAGAAAAAAATGCGCCAATGTCCAAATGGTCTAAGGCGTCACTCTCGCAAGAGATTAGACTGCTTATGATTTGGAGGTCGGAGTTCTAATCCTGGTCAAGTATATTGAGATTTTTTCTTAAATAGTTTCCCCACCCTTTCTCCACGCAAATATGGGTACATTTCCTTAAATGCAACCTTTCTGATCTCTAACACATCAAAGTAATTAGTATATACGTGTACAACCAAAACGTGTAGAATGATGCGGTGCTAATAAAGCTAATTGAAAAGTTTCTGAACCAACCTATAGTATTGAAATTTGATATTTCACTAGCCCTTAAAACCTATTAGACATTTTAATTCCTTTATTTCTAAATTTAAATCTACATTTTATCACCCACATTTAATAAAACAGAGCTAAAATTGAGTTCCGTAAAGTGCGAGTAAGTGATAAAACTAATGTGTTAAATACTAAGTTAGCGAAACCACCACTTATTTTTACCAACTATTATACAATTTGAAATTAAGGCCTATAATTTGTAATAGCATGGAAATAACTTTATCTTTCTGGTAAAAGTGACCATGTCTAAGTTTATCATTGATCATTTTGTCACTTTTACCTTTACACTAAAGTATTTTTTAAGGATATTGTTAAAAATAACAACCCACATTTTGTCACTCACAGGTTGTTACTTTGATTTGCACACTAATTATTATAATCCTTGATTCTTCAATCAAGTAGTTACTAATCCTTGCGCTAAACTTTCAAAACAATCAATATGTTAAAAAATTATATAAATATATATACTAAGACTATCCACATGCGTCGGTGGCTGCATGGTCTAACGCGCTATTCTCGCAGAAGACCAGACTACCGATTACTGGAAGATCGTGGTTTGAATCTCGGTCAGGTGTATACTTCGGGTGGTTTAATAAAATGGTTTTCCACTCTCACGTCACGCAAATGCGGGTACACTTTCTCTAAATATAACCTTCCTAATCCCTAAAAACCACTAATGTAATTTGCACTTAAGCGTAAATCCGAACGGGTAGTAAGACGTGGTGCTAAAAAAAATCCCCTAAATTAGCTCAGTGACTGAGTAGGACCAACAGCTCACAGCTGACTTCAGACAGATTTAAAAAGTTACCAGACTAAATTACGTATCACTACGCCGAACCAGACTATCTGCAAAAACATGTGTTTAGCAGCTGTCACTTTTGACAGTCAAAATTTGGGTATATACCTAAATGTTGACTGTCAGAAGTCAGCTGTGAGCTGTCAGTCAGCGCCAAAGAAGCCATGGGGCTACAGTAGCTGCTGCCAACCAACATAAGAGTTGAGGACAAAAGAAGGGGAATGTCTGTCTATGACATGGACAATAATATAATTCTATTGACCTTAAAATAGTAGGACTAAATGTATAGAATATTCTAGAAGGAAAAGTGACGTCATACTGGACTTAATTGATTTTGGTGATGGAAAAAATGTATCAGTAATAAAAAATATGAGATAATCATAATATGAATAACTAATTTCGATTTTATGTTAAAGAATAAGGTGGTCCAAAGGCTAAATAATTTTGTAATAATGGAAATTGTTAAAAATAAAGAGAAGGGAAAAATAAACTAACAAGACGTGTAGATTTAATGAAGAAAAGCCCACCTAAGGAAATAGGGAAAATGTGGGAAGAATCTAATGCACAAAGGTGACATCTTGTTCCTTTCTTCTGTCTTCTATAGTATAAATAGTCAAACACACATTTAAAGACATATTAATGTTTTCATAAGTTTAATAGTATTATCCAATTTATGAAAACATTAATTTTATTACATAAATAACCATATAACATAAATATTATTTTGACATTGTTGCCTTTAACAAACAAAATAAATAAACAATGAAATACTCCATTTTGAATTAAAAAAGAAACTGTTTAATTCAAATGTAATAATTCACTTTTTGTGTAAAGTGTATTCCCTCTTCTTGTTTGATATAGGCAACAATGCAGAAAATTACTCAATTAGTGTTACAATTTGTGTTTAAAGTTGAGTTTGACTATTTGTAATATAGAAGAAAGAATATGTCACCTTTGTTTATTGGATTATTCTCACATTTGTTCACTTTCTCTATGGGGGATTTTCTTCAATAAATTTACACTTACTAGTTTATTTTTCCTTTTTCATTATTTTTATCAATTTCCATTGTTATAAAATAATGTCAGTTTTAAGAATTTTGAGGGTAGATAAAACATTTATGTGATCACTTTGCGAGGTTTCAGCTTTATAACTTATAGGAAAGTTTGAAAAAAAAACCTTGGTGAAACAAACAGAAACGACATGTCTTTTATTATATACTCGTAGATTTTTGGTAGTCAACCCGTCTTTCCGGTCAGTATAAGAATAACAAGCAGTTCTGGTTGAATGGGGAATTGGCTGACCTCATAATATAGATTCTAAAACGAATATGCCTTTAAATTCCAAATGGGTACTCAAGGAGTGTTCCCTCACTCCCCAGTAGTGATGTTATATTGTCTCTCAAAACAAATGATGAAGAATTTCCATTAGCCTCACCCTCTTAATCCTCTATGCTGTATCTTATAAGGTAGCATTATATTCCATTCAGACAATGTAAGTGTGATACTGACCAGCATACGTGAACACACGTACTAAACATCAGGCTAATCTATGCGTGTTTGCCCGTGACTGAGAGGTCTGAGCTCGAAATTAGGTCAGGTGTACTTAGGGTGATTTTTTTCTTTATAGTTTCCCTTCTACATCCACACAAATATGAATATAGTGTAAATACAATTTGTACATCCCAAGGGGGTAGTAAGATATGGTATGGATAAATAAAACATGATTAATCCAAAGGGTAACTAACTATCAAAGTATATAGTTATTTTTTATTTTTTAACACCACGTCTAACTACCCTTTTGGGCTCCACACTTATGTACGAATCACGATAATGGTTTTAGGGATTTGGAAGGTTATATTTAGAAGAAATGTATCCACATTTGCGTGTATGGAGAGTGGAAAACCATTTAAGAAAACCTCAGCACACCCGACCAACATTCTAACCTCGATCTCCCTGTCGCCGGCAGTTTATTTTAATTACAAGAGTGATACCTTAGACTATGCGGCCACCGAAGTGGGTAATTTAAATATTATAAAGTTAATATATACAATATTCTCACATATATATTTATATAAACAACGTGTACATATACCCAACTGTTTGAAATACGAGTATAGGCCTATGGATGGTTCTAATCCCTGCCAGTTCACTGAACAGATATTATCCTTTAAAGTTGTTTTTCATTCTCTCTTTATGGCTTAACTATTGGAAGTTGGTTAATTACTTTTCACTCGTCAAAAAGTATACATTTCGCTTTAATATGTGTCTGAAACAATCATTCGAAGACTATGCGGACTACGAGTCTATGATTATGCACTAAATAAATACATTTTTGAATTTTATCACTCGCTCTGAACGGGGAAAAAACACCAGTTCTGGGTATGCTTTGACTTTAAGAAAGAAGGCGCTAATTATGCATTAACTATTAATAGAGCAAGATCTTATTACTTTAATCATCAGAGCCATTTAACTTGCAACAGTGACAACAACACTCTATATATAATATTACTTTCTTCATTTGAATCCCAAACTATCTAAATATACTGATGACAAGAACTTTTCAAGCAATATAATTTAGCGCACTTTTAACTATTAATGCTTCAAATTGTGAACCTAGCTAAAGACACTTCGACAGTGTGAATGATACAGTCATATTTTTATATTTTTCACCATTTAAATATGATAAAAATTAAGATATTTAAGTGAAAATATTTGATGTATCCAATGAATGTAGGTACTATATGGAAAAATTAACCTAGAATCATAAGCGGCATGATTTTTTTTAAACTATCTTTTGAACATCATATTTAAACATAATTTTGAATAGGTACGACTGTAATCTTTCTTATAAGCTCGAAAGTAAAAAAAAGGAATATAAATTCACGACAGAAGGTCTGATGTATTGTATTTTATATAATAATTATTATTAAGCATTAGCTATAATTAAAGATTATTCAAAAAGGTCACGTTAAATAACTTTAATAATAATAAATTATGTAACCATGGGAGGAAATTTTAACTGTCCATGTCAAAGAAATATTATGAAATAATCTTTTAAATTCCACTAATACGAATACTATTTGTAAATGTTCGCTTTTGTTACCAGTGTTTTCAGCCAAGCAACATTATTTTATTTGTATGGATAAGAAACTTTACGTTGAATTTTCTGTGCAACACATTTCAAATAATTATGACAATGTTTATAAAATTGATCTTAGAAGTTAATAATAGCAAAACTAAAACATTCTAACAATCTAGATTATTTATTGTATTATATACTAATTGTATTTGTGTTAAAACATTGTTCAAGGATCTTACACAGAAACATTTCCAAATGTGATGTCCTCTAGATGTTGTATATACACTTTAACTTGTACAGTAGGTCCATTTCTGTTTGTTGAAGGATTTTTAATAGTTCGTTAAACATTTTATAGATTTTTAATTTGGTGTTATTTGTATAAAGGTCTAAGTCTTGAGAGTGTCTCAGGCATAATTGTAATCAATAATCTTTAATGTGGGACTGTTCACTTACGAAACGACTAGCTGATAGTATACCAAAATACGAGTTTGAGTGTATATTTAAGGACCCACGAAATACGAAGCGATTAATTTAAACATTCATGGTTGACAATTAAAAAATACTAATTTTTTATACGAAATAATTTTGTAATATTCACTAAAACTAGGTTAAACATAAATTATAATATTGCTTAATCTAGTTTTATTTTATGTTTTTAATTTATGTATTTTGGATTTTATAAGTTGTGATTTATACCCAAAAATATTTAAAATCATTTTAATTAATCCTTACTACAATTTAGCCCACTAACCATCGATTAGAGCACTGTAAATTCACAATTTGTTAGTAATACTTATCATAAAAAGATTCGATTTTTTAAAATTATTTAAGATTGCAAAAGATTATCACAGTGACCTCATGTAAATACAGATCAATTTAAAAAAGGTGGTTTTTAAATACAAAAATGATTAATGATTTACAAATTTCGGTCATTTGATTATATAATCAGCCTTCAGTTTTATTATACCTTATAGCAATGGAGTGTTTACTACAAAGGAATGAATTCATAGCTTTTATAAAATTTATTTTAAAATTCTCGTTACTACAATCTAAAGGACTGTTGCTTAAACTAAGTGAATACAATTTCGAGTCTGTGTCAATAACTCTGTAGTTTGACCAAGACACAAATTATCCTGTTTTAATCTCACAGGATGAAATATTTTTCAAATTTAACTATTAATGTACATTATAACTAAATTTTTCTAAATAAAGACTACTATTGTAAAGTGATCACGTACACTAAAACTCTAATGTCTTAAATTTTCCCAACTTATAATATTTGGGACACCGCCATTTTTTAAAGCTAGCGGTATATGTCTATTTTGAGATTTTATTAAGAATCACCACAAGCTATTCGCTAAAAGGGGACTCTCTAGAGGCGAAAATATTAACAATTCGTGAATTCATGACTATACATATTTTCACTAGACAAAAACGCAATTCTTAACATATGGAAGTCCTCGATTTTTTAGTTTCAGAAAAGGTCCTTGCACTCAAAAGGGATGGTACTCAAAGCAATAAAGTATATTTAAATTAACAACAAATACATTCCTAATCGTGTGCAGTTTTCCCAAATTGTAGTTTTCAAAAAAGATAAATTTCGATAGTTTTCACAGGTGAAAAATCGATCTCCAACCCTATCATGATTCAAACCAAGGTATTTCAGAGTGGCTGGACATTGCTTGAAGCAAAGCACATCATCTACTTTGTCAACATCTCAGACCAAGAAGGGGTTTTTGTACATTTTCTCATAGAGAAATAATTATGTTTAAAACAACAAACACACAACTGATCCTCATCGGTGGGCACGCGGATTAAGTGTCATGGGTCTTCTATTCTGTTTTGCCGGTGACGGGGAGATCAAGGTTTGAGTTACGGCTATATTCACTAAAGGTGATGTTTCCTGAATGATTTCCCACTCTCATTACACGCCAATAGGAGTACATCTCCTCTAAATTCTTCCTGGTAATTCCTAACCCACTAGCGTAGTTAATTTTTGATAGCCCGGATGGGTAGTAAGACGTGGTGAAAATAAAACAATAATGGTTTTCCGTTGGTATTTCGTTTTTGATATGAATATAAAAGTTGTATACAGTTTCGTTTAACAATTGACTGGACTGCCGAAGAAGGGGAAATCGGTGTTCGAATGCTGGTCGGATCTATTAAGAGTAATTTTTTATAAATGGTTTTCTAAGCTTCCTCCACTTAAATGAGGGTACACTTCCCCTGAATTCAACCTTTCTCATCCCTAGCACATTAGCGTAACTAGTACCTTACACGTGGGTATAAACCCGGTGGATAGTAAGTCATGGTGATAAAAAATAAAACAATATTGGAATCAATACATACAAACTTACATAAACACATACCTAATCACACAGTTCCCTTATAGCGTAGGCAAGAAACTTTAATAGAATCTAACAAATAAATAGTCTTCCATTGGGTAGCTCATATTATTTAAGAGACACACTTAAATTAGAACTACTCGAATAAAAAGTACGTTACATTTTGATAAAATTGCACCTTTTCACAAAAATGTGGTTTCTTAGAAAATAAGAATGTCCTCAAGCAGGCAGAGCTATATCAGTGCCAATGTGTTATATTGGCGTACCTGGGAAGTCCAGGGTTTTAGTTCAATTCCCGGCTGGGCCTACTAGGGCTGTCTTCCCTCACAAATGGAATTAACTATCTTCGTCTTAATTACTCTTCGCGTACCAGCCCCATTTGTAAGTAACACTTGCATTTAAGGTATCATCTATATGTAATATTTCAGTTCAATAAAGAAAATTATTTGAAACAAAGAAATTTAAGTATCTAGAAAATAATACTGTAAAGAAAACAATAACGCTTTTGAAATTTATTCCTCAACGTTATTTAAAAAGTATTACCTATTCTTTTTGTCAAATCTCAGCGGAGTTAATTTAAACTTTAATTTTTATAACAGGATTGTTTCAATATTTTTGCAAGGCTTTGCATACATACTTTGGCATTAACCTGATAAAATAGAATCTATAAATCATCAATTTAAAAAATACATAAAACCTCACAAATATTCGTTTTTAATACAATTCCAAAACGTGACCATGCGATAAATTAATGGCCATTGTCGTGGCACAAATCGTAGCTGAGGTAGACGGACCTGGTTAAAGCGCTACATGTGAAATTTTCTCTTCACTCTGTTCCTAATCGAATAACAACGCGCTCTATTTGAACACAGGAAAGTTACTCATTGGTTTGAGACTTAAAATAGGTTTTTTTTTATCTGAGAGGGAAGGACAAAATCTTAGGGACAGTCTTAACAAGGTCCGTCTATCGTGGCAACATCCTACACCACGGTATTCAACTCAGAGGTACTCACCATTGGTCAACATTTTCAGTACAGTAAGGACCGTGATTGCTTGCACCATGCTGGGTAAATAGTGTTTCCTTATCATTTTGATCCCTGTATCCCCAAGACTCAACTGGGCATGTTACCCTGATACCAAGATAACAAGACTCGCTACTCGCTAGGCTTGTTCGTAATGATGGTGAGAAGGGTTGGTAACACTGACTCGGCCGTCGATCACCGCACACTCTGGAATCACCGAGGACCACTGGACAAATGAGATGACCGCTAGGATCAACCTGCCTGCCTGCAGAGTGTGGCCTTGGTGGGTTCCGGGCAACTCTCATTGTTGCAGGACGTTTCCGGCCTCCCCTGGGAGGAAGCTACCGCGAGCCGGGGTCACTCGCTCTGTCTGTTTCTGTCTGGACTCAATTTGATCGGGCAGGGATGACGGGGAGAGGAAATATTTGAGAACTGCAAAGTAAAATAAATGGTCCGGTGCACCGCACATACATTCTCCCGCTTTTATCTTAGAATAAAGATTTACTAAAAAAACTCATAAGATTGGTGAAATTAATAAATAGGTCTATACATTGTTGTAAAAACACTACATCAAAGATCATAAATTAAATACTACACACTGTTACTTACTTACTCTGTGGCATTGAGAACTAGGAACACTGTTACATAAAAATTGAGAAAAGAGAAACATCTTTGTCTACCACAAAACATATAAGAATTATACTCATTTTCAAAGACCTGAATTAAAAAGTATATATATATATATATATTTGATTATAGCTAAGAAATGTTTGGTTTTATAAAAATATATTTCAAATAAAAGATTCTTATCTTTAATAGTACTACAAATTTACAATGATAAGTTATTTCGTATCTCAAAAGGTTGAGAAAAAATGAGAAAATTGGAAAATTTATTCTATGTTAGGTACGCTCAAAATCATTTTAATGAGAAAATGAAAATAGTAATCTTGTTTAAAATGATAAACAGTGTTCAGATTTAAAAAAAATAATCGAAATCATCAGAGCGAATTTCGGGAAAATCGATTTTTTCTCTTTTCGTCCTTCAGTAAACTACCCCTAAATCTAGGGTTAGACATCTAATTCCAAACACCCCTCAGAGAGACCTTATGAAAACCCTAGATACCAAGCTTTAGCCAAATCGATAAAATAGTTTCATCTATAGCCTAAGATGCAGAGAGATGTTTGACAGACGGCATTGTGAAAACCACATTTTGGTTTCAGGAAGTCATGAAACGTCGACATTTATCAAAATCTTAAGTTAGATTTTTTTTACTATCCCAATACTTTCTCCCCGAGATGTCAATAGAAGGTAAAAACGGGGGAAACTGTATCTCAGAAAGACAACTATAAAAAAAATCACTTTTACACGTCTTACTACTGGTCCGGAGTTTAAGCATATTAATCTGCTTCAATGGCTGCATGGTCTAAGGCGTCACTCACTCAGGAGACTGCACTGCTGATGAGGTGAAAATCGGGGTTCAAATCCCAGTCAGGAGTATTTAGGGTGACTTTTCCAAGATGGTTTTAAACTCTCCATTCACGATAATGAGGGTACATTTTCTCTGAATTGAGCCTTCCTCATACTATCGTAATTAGTGTATATGCGTATAGCCCTAAGTAAGACGCAGTGCTATCTAAAAATCTCTACATGCGATTACACTACTATTGTAGGGATTAGGAAGGTATAATTTAAATGTATTATTATTATTATTATTATTAGCACCGCGTCTTACTACCCGTTCGGGTTATACGCACTTACGCTAATGTGT
Organism: Timema californicum; assembly: GCA_902141385.1. NCBI lineage: Eukaryota > Metazoa > Arthropoda > Insecta > Phasmatodea > Timematidae > Timema > Timema californicum. The sequence goes on from CABFOW010004254.1 coordinate 56,813, forward strand.
AATGGTAGGGTGATTGTGAGATGAAATGGAGGACCTACAGTTTAACGTGGAATCCGAAACACGGTGGAGGCCTGGCATTCCCCACATTCACGAGATGTCTTGTCAGAGGTGAAGGAAGGGTTTGGTAATCAGATAAATCTTTGCCGGGACCGAGGATTGAACCCCGGCCGCCAGCATAGAAGTCTAACACCTTACCCCTAGACCGCCAGGTCACCATTTAAATGTAGTGCACCCGCATTTTAAAGGAGTGATAGTAGATTAGATTATTCGACCACAGAAGCGGGTCGTATTTAAACTAATGAGATATGGTTAGGAAAGTTATAATACAGCCTCCGATATTATTCTATCCCACTAGTGATAAAATGATTTGCGATTAAGTACTTTTAAAATCCAACATAATTATAATAATGCAAATCAACTTAATCTACCCGCTTATGTGGCCGGATGATCTAAAGCGTCACTATCGTGTTGAACTGGCCTGCTGATGACGGGGAGATCGGGTATCGAATCCTGGTAAGGTCTACCGAAGGCGGTTTTTCCTAAATGATTTCCCAACCTCCTTCCACGCCAATGTGAGTAGACTAACTCTAAAATTATTCCTTCCTCAACCCTACCCCACTGGAGTAATTATAATAAATTCTTATAAATTGAACAGGTAGTAATACTCGGGGATATATATATATATTGTGCCATCATGGAAGCTTTCTCCCATTCAACCCTGAATTTAGCAGTCTTACCTTGATTGATAATACTATGGCCCTATATTATTATAAACTCCACCGTAGTATAAACCGTAAAGGTAAACTTTATACTTTTCACGCTCAACGGAGTGTGTACAAATATTAAACTAATTTATAATTTCTCAACCTGGAATCCCAACAATGTTCTCCGCAGATATTTTAATGCACTACTTTAACCATTCAGCCAAAACTTTATGTCAGAAACTCTAATATGTGAGCATAACAATAGATTGTTGTTGCAAAATTGATTCGTTGTTGTAGCTAACAATATAGAAAGGACAAGTACCGTAGCTCGAGAGTGAACAATGGTGGATATTTCCTCTCTAAAAGTATTGTCATTATTACTAGAGCTGAATACTTTAGACTACAATTTTACCTGCCACACAATGATGAAACCGTTATTTGGTTGTATTAAATTTGGTCTGCCATAGTGTCAAAGCTGTTGCTCTAAAGATGACGTCACTTTAGGTCAATCCAGATCACGCTAGATCAATTTAGGTCAACTCATGACAAGCTAGGTCAAGTTAAGTCAAGATTGATATTATTTACCACCACGTACTAGTACTTATCAGGCTGTACGCATATATTAATTAACTACGCCAATGGAATAGGAATGAGGAAGATATAATTTGAAGAAATGTACCCGCATTTACATTAAGGGAGAGGGGGGAACTATATGAGGGTGGGAGGAACACCCTCATTACATCCAACCGGTATCCGAAACCCAATCTCACCATTGCTGGCAACCCAATTCAAAAGTAGAGTCGCATAAGACAATGCGACCACTGATGCGGGAGTGGTAATATTTATGAGGTGGTTAGTATTGATAGTAAGTGTACCTTCATTGGCGAGGAAGGAGGGTGAGAAACCTTTTAGGAAAAATCATTTTTGTACATTAAGCTGGGATGCAAGACCAGAACTTTCCGTCACCTCCAAAACCAGACCAGACAAAAGTGACGCTTTCCTTCACGTGACCTTCGATCCTAAGAGTTAATCAACCCTCCTGCCCACCAAATATAGTTTAACAGGAACTAATGACCCTACTTACGCACCAAATATACTTTAACAAGAGTTAATAACCCTTCCTGTACACCAAATTCAGTTTAACAGGAACTAATGACCCTACTTGCGCACTAAATATAGTTTAACAATAGCTAATAACCCATCATGTGCACCAAATAAGGTTTAACAAGAGCTAATAACCCTTCCTGCGCACAAAATGTAGTTTAACAGGAACTAATGACCCTACTTGCGCACCAAATATAGTTTAACAAGAGCTAATAACCCTTCCTGCGCACAAAATTTAGTTTAACAGGAACTAATGACCCTACTTGTGCACCAAATAATGTTTAACAAGAGCTAATAACCCTTCCTGCGCACAAAATTTAGTTTAACAGGAATTAATGACCCTACTTGTTCACCAAACATAGTTTAACAAGAGTTAATAACCCATCCTGTGCACCAAATTTAATTTAAAAGGAACTAATGACCCTACTTGCGCACCAAATATACTTTAACAAGAGTTAATAACCCTTCCTGCACACCAAATTCAGTTTAACAGGAGCTAATAACCCAACTTGTGCACCAAATATATTTTAACAAGGCTTATCAGGCCCTACCGGCGCACAAAACATAGTTTAAAAAGGTCTATTAGGCCCTAACTGCACACCAAATATAGTTATTATTATTATTATTATTATTATTATTATTAGTCTTACTACCCGTTCGGGTTATACGCACTTACGCTAATGTGTAATGGTAGGGTGATTGTGATATGAAATGGAGGACCTAC
>CABFOW010004255.1:0-23571 GCA_902141385.1 Timema californicum
ACGTACACTACCATAATAAAGCTGAAGTCATGTATCCTTGCGAAGCTCTAGAGTTGCCAGTGGTACTAATGCCCTTAAGGTGGGTGGAAACAAGGACGGATTAAGATGGGGATGTAGGGGATGGGAGAAAAGGACAATATTTTGCAGTTTTTATCTATTTTTTTGTTATAAAAATAAATCAAATATTGCTTTAGTACAAATATAGAGTTTAATTTTCTTCACAAGGTGACATAAACAGCTATTAAATATCTGTCCCTTGACAGATCCTGTAATTTAATGTTAACTTTTTCTCTTCATTTAAAAAAGGTTTGTCATTTATGTCTTTATGCTCAAGACAGATGTTAAAAAACTGTTGATATCACCATGGGAAGAAAATTAAACTATGTGTTTGTACTGAAACCATTTTTATTTATTTTTACCAAAAAAAGTGTTACCATAGAAAGTGCAAAAACCCTGTCCTAAACTAGAGTTCTCTACAGCTCCATCTTAAGGCATGGGCTTAAGCACACAGCCCAGTGACCTTTCTACCAGTTCGAGGGCTTTCAGAGATTAAGTGAAAATTGTGTGAAAGAAGAATCAAATCATAAGTACTCTAAATTATCTATTTAAAAGCGGGGTCAATTAATTTATCTGTATATAATAATTGTATAATAAATACGACAGCGAAAAGAAACACTGTACTGTATATATGACCACCTCTCCGATTTAGTGGTCGGAGTTCATGTCTACAGACCCGGATAGAGCTTTATAGTCTCCGTCCTTAAGGCGTTATTCTCTCATTGCGCTTTGTCGCATTGTTGGGGGGTGGGGGGCGTAGCGGGGATAACCGAGGTTGGCCGTCAATATTGTAATTTTCATTGGGGTCTCTCCCCCACCCTCTATCACTAGGCAAATGCTGGTTAATTTCCTTTATATTATTCATCTTTATCCTGTCTAGTTAAATTAATGTAAGCTGCGGATAACTATTGGGGATAGCAGATCTAACAACACGCAAACATTGTTTTTAAGACACAGACAAATTATTTCCTTTATACGTATATAATGCTTTTCTACTTTAATTGTTAACGTTTCTAAGGAACCAAAATAGTTTCTGCATGATTATAATTGAAATTATAATAGAGAAATGACAACTACGATCCATTTCCCCACCGTACCAGTGTATTAACACTAATTTACCAGCACAAATTACTCCAAACAAAATGGCTGACGAGGATAAAACAGCAACAGAGAATGCTCCACAGACAGGAAGTGACGAACCTGAAGAATCTGATACAGGGCGTGGACCTCCCCCGATCAAGGGCTGGATGGTGTGGAAGAACGTATTCGTGACAAGCATCGCTTTCACGATAAACCTCTCAGACGTCGCCTTCCTGGTGATACAAAGTAGCCTCCACAAAAAACAAGGTCTTGGCGTCATAGGGGTCGCCTGCAATTACGTTGGGAGGATCCTCGGGAGCCTTTTCCTGTCGGCACCTCTCATACGCTACCTGGGCTGCAAACGGACCATATGGTTCAGTATCATTCCCCAAATACCGTATGTCGTGGCGCAGGCATTCCCCAGTTTCTGGACTCTGCTTCCCATGGCCTTGCTTGCAGGTCTCTTCAATGGACCCATGCACGTCTCTGAATCAACCTACCTGACCATCGCAGGGGAAACATACTCTCGTGTCAAAGGCGTGGACAAGAACACAGCTATTAGCCGTTTCTTCACCATTTTCAACTCTTTCTTGAAGCTTTCTTCACTGACAGGAAACGCTGTGACGTCTTTCGTCTTGTCCAGTGACGAAGTGTCGATCAAACACTCTAACGAAACCATCGACTACAGCAAATACTGCGGCGTTAACTTCTGCAGTCACGTGAGCAAAGGTACTCTCAGCAAACAAGAAAGAAGACCTTCGATGCATTCAATATACATTATATCCGGTGTGTTCATCACGATCAAACTGATAGCCTTGGTGATCATAATCGTATTCGTGGACTCACTGGAGAAGTACCGCGTGAAAGAAGAAGGGGGCGTCTCGAAGATGTCAGGCCTCCAGGTGCTTCTGGTCACGATAAAGCACCTCCGCAAAAGGAAGCAACAGCTTATTGTGTGGCTGGCCCTTTGGACGGGGGTAATAAATTCGTTCAACTTGGGGGTATACCCTTCGTCTTTCGTAACTTGTGGATGGGGCATAGAAAACGTTGGCTTTGTCTACATGGCCCATGGTTTCACAGCGGCGGCCATGTCCTTTGTCAACTTTTGGCTGGTCAAATACGTACATCGGAGCATACTACTCGTTTCTGCGATGGCCCTGAACTTCTTAATACTAGTCGCTCTTTTCCTGTGGACCCCAACTCCCAACACGGTAGCTATGTACTTCATATGGACAATGATATACTCCGTGGCCTGGAGTCTTTGGTATCCATTGCAGTTTACGAGTGTTGGGCTCATCTTCAAAGACGAAAAGGAGGCCGCCTTTGGCAACATAATCCTCTGGAGAGCTGTGTCGAGCGCGATAGCGTTTGCGTACGATTATTACTTATGCACGGATGTAAAGATCTATATACTGCTGGTCTTGAATATCTTGGCGGTAGTTGGCTACATTCTGGCAGAAATGATGCACAAGAAATCACAGAGAGAGAGTTCTTCAGCGAACCAACCAGCTAATGAAGACGAATCAACGTGATTTAAAGTTTACATAACTAATAACATATATTTTTTAAAGAATCAAATCATTATCAATAGAACATAAATACAGGTTTTGTTTTTGACTCAAAGCAAAATTAATGTATAATGTTTTTTTAAAATGTATGAGTCAAATAAATAATTGTTGTTATAAAATCCTGCACCATAACAATAATTTTCATTTCAATAATTATCATATGTAAATATATTACACAAATAATCAATAAATAAAATACATTAATAATTATATTGGTACTGACATAAACAGGAGCAAACTCAAAACAACAATCAGCTAAAACCAATTTTATTAATTTTGACCGATAGTGGGACTTTATAGGGGCCTACGTTGACTTCACTAAGATCCTAAATTTATTATTTTAAACTCGTTTGAAGATTAAAAAAAAAATAAAAAAATTCTAAATAATTTTAAATGGCTCTAATAATTTTGTTTGAAATGTTTCTCTCAGGAGTGTTTGACATGATAAATAAAACTGTTTACTTGTTTGGTGGGGGGGAGGGGGGGGGGAAGGGTAAGAATTCATTTAAAGGTACTTTACTGATAGTATTTTTTAATGTAGCTATATTTTTCTAAACTGCACTATTTTGAGGGTAGTTTACGTTTAGAAAATTACAGAAAATTTGAAATTCTTTGAAGTTTGCCTTAAAGATTGATATCAAAATCGTTATCTGGGAATAGTTTTTCATGATAAATAAGAATTCGTTTCTATTTTTACAAATTACGAGTAGTTTGATGATAGTATAAAAGTAGCTTAATTTTTGAAATTTGAAACTAGCTTAAAATATTTGGATGATTTGGTTTAAAATGTATACACGATTTTTTATTTTGACTAAAAAGATTTTGTGTTTGTGGACCTAAATCTTTTACCACTTTCTCTCCACTCATACACAGGTACATTCCCTGTTACATTCTAAACTTTTTAATCATATTATAGTAGTGTGAATAGGTGTATAATTAATACGTGGTGCACAAAATGTTATGTAATTAAAATACTTTATAGGAATAATACATTTTATTTAATGAAAACTGATATCATAGTAAACTTAAAAAGGCCCATTTAAGTAAATACAACCATCATCAGTGGTTGCATGGGCTAAAGCGTCACTCTTGCAATAAACTCTACTGCCTATTACGGGGAAATCTGGGTTCTAATCCTGGTCGGGTGTACTGAGGGTGTTTAAAAAATGGTTTTCCACTTTTACTTCATAAAAATGTGGATACACTTCTTACAAATATATTCCTAAAATCATTATAGTAATTAATACATAAGCATATAAAACGAAGGGGCTGTGCGACATGGTGACATTTAAAAAAATATTTGTATGAGAAAACAAAACTGTTTATAAGACGACTAATGAATCATTGCAGTGATGATTGCAGATTATAACGTATTCTAAGCTTTTTACTGGGAAAAGTTCTATATAATGATTTCCTGGTCCATATTTAGGGAAGAGGGCTTACGGGATCAACCCTTACCCCCAAACTCCACACCGCTGAACATAAACACGTGGCTTAAAAAAGGTAAAACTAAAGCATACGGGGTAGGTAGAAGGACCATTCCAGATAACCAAACAAATCTTAAAGTTTGAAATTTCTAAGTGGAGGTTGGAAAAATTAGGGAAAGGGGGGATCAAAATGTTCAATGATAATATGAAAAAACTCTTCTTTTTATCGTGGTAAACTGAAATTCTTCAAGCAGTTGTGAGATCCACTCCAAGTAACAATAAAAGTGTTAAATTTTAAAATGGGACTCCTTGAAATAGGAAGGAAAGAGGGGGTGTATAAGTAGAAGAAAAACACTCTTAGGTAATGTAGAAAAGTTAAATTTACCAGGAATGTAGAGGGAACACTCCAATTAACCATAAAAATTAGCTTCAGTTTTTAAAAAAGAAGAGGGGGCTATAGACAAAAAAGCAAGCTTTTAGACACTCACTTTACATTTCCTTTATAGGCAATAAGATTTCCAAGCAGAGGACTCTTTATTAAAAACACAAAAGGCTGTTTTTGACCTTCCATAAAAAAAAATCCCAACCATTGCATTGGTGTTAAATTAGTTGATAATGACATCCAGATTTGTGTTTATCTTCAAAAATACATTATTCCTGAAGCATCAGCTTTTCCAGCAGAATTCTCAATCTGGAAGGAAAAGTGGGGAAAAACCGAAACCAGCTCAAGGGACACATCGGCTATAGGAGCCTTTGCTGAGCGCAACAAAGATTTCTTCAGTAATTTAAAAATCCTCCTTTATTCTTTTTGCAACATATTTTGTTTCAACAGCATCCTCGTAACGTCCTTTTTCAACTCTATAGAAGATCGTGCACTTGATCAGATCAGATCAGATCAGAAAGAAAATAGTTATTTCTTTGCACACTTGATCCGATCAGATCGGAACAAAGTGTCAGCCGAGGTTCAACTGAAGACAGGTCACAAGTATGGATATACCACTGTAGTAAGTTTGGAATATTGTTTGGTGTTTAGTTTTAAATATCATGGGGGTATGTATAGAGTGTTTTAGTAAATAAAGAATGAGTGATAGCAGTTGTGGAGGGGAACCACTGGTTGTAACATTGAGCACTTGTTGTGAAAGAAGATGACAGGAAGAACAAGCTAATAAGAGACTTTGGCTTTATAATATATTATTATTATTATTATTATTATTATTAGCACCACGTCTACTACCCGTTGGGATTGTACGAACTTACGCTAATGTGTAATGGTAGGGCGATTGTGAGATGAAGTGGAGGACCTACAGTTTAACGTGGAATCCGAACCACGGTGGAGGCTGGACATTCCCCACATTCACAAGTTGTGATTAATACGTTTTATAATATAAAAGCGGGGTATTGTACTACAGCTGATATAAGCTTTTAATCCAAAACATTTTGTTAATCAGCACTGAACAACTACAAATTGCCGGATATGATCCGAGCTAACCCAGCGTCTGTGTATTTACATTTAAATACATGGTTTTTATATATTTTTATGATCTGACGATCTGCTCTTATCTGATTTGATCAAGTGTGAGATCTGCTTTAAGGAGGCTAAAGGCGTACCTTCGGTATTCGATAGGGGATGACTGCTTGACAGTTCTCATGTCTTTTCACGTTAAGATTGATATTGATACACAATCCGTTATTATACATTTCGCAATACAAGGGCATCGCCATGATAGCTTTGTTTTGTAATTTTATTGTTTACAAAATATTGTATTTAAATAAAATATTCATTATTTTGCTCTAAAATATGCCAATTTTTTTTTAAAAAAAGCTTCATCCCACCCTCCCGAGCATAGATCTTAGATACAGGACCGATAGTCCCTAATTCTTTTTTCTAATTAAAAGTTTACTCTCCAAATTTATTAACTTTATCTTTCGGTGTTTAATTTTATTCAAAACGTAAATTTTCCCCATTCACGTTACGTTGAGAACTTTAAAACGATCCCTCTTATAGCTCTCCATCTATTTGTTGCAGCAGCTCGTCGAATAATATTTATGAATATCTGGAGATAAATAGAATGAGAAAATTTAAGAGTAAGAGCGATCATATGAGAGTGAGATTGAGGTTGATAGTGTTGGAAGTGAGTGTGAAAAAGTGAGGGCTAGAGATTGAGCGTGAGTGAGTGTGGTAGACTGAGTATGGGAGACAACGTATGTGAAAAAGAATTTGTGTTAGAAAAAGTGTGTGAGAAAGAGTGTGTGTATGATATATATATATATATAGGTTACATAAAACACTACTTTGAAATAGTATTCACTCAAAATCAAATAGTAGCATGGGAACATAATAATTGACTTGTATTAAAATATTATTTTTAAAAAAAGAACACAAAAACCTATAATTAGATTGTAAGATGGATGAGATACATAAAATATTACTTTGAAATACCATCCACATACACTCAAAATTAGGTGGTGACTAGTAATCATACTGAACTTATTTGTATTGTGATACTATTTTAATAAATGAACACCAAAACCCATATTTAAACCATTAAAATGGCTTTATAAACAATTATCAAGATTATTTTAACAATTTTTGAAATTATAATATCTACCAAAACATATTTAAACATAATTGTGTCATTTTTAATTTATAATTCTCCAACGAAGGAAAAAGAAAGAAAATATTTTCGTGAAATAGACTACTTAAACTATTAATTTGTGAATAATTATAGTCAATATTGTTATTTTAATGCGAAATAACGTAACAACATTTCAATGACGATAAATATTTCCCCAATATACTTAGGTAATTAATTCCATCAATAAAAATTAATAATGTATATAAAATATATGCTTCAACCAGCTATTATAATTACCATTTTGTGATCAGAGGTAAATATTCAAAAATAAAAAAGACTAGAATAAATGCAAACAAAATTATATATTTATTACCTAGTATTGTTGGTTTTTTAATATATATATATATATACATTTTTGACATAATGTTTATATTTTATTACCATAAAAACTTAAGTAAGAGTTGAGTTATTATTTTTAACCAAAAGCAATATTTTATTTACAGGTATAAAACAATGCAAAAATCATTATTTCCATAATGATGTAAACAAAGTATGAAAAGCTGAAAATTCACTTAGAAAATTGAGGGTTTCCTTGGAAATTAATATTTTTGGTGATATCCAGAGCCCCTAACCTTAAAATTAGAGGTCGTTGGTTAAAATCAGTTAAGTCATTTTCTCGCAATTAATATTATCGTAAAGGCTTATCAAACTATACATAAGAGTAGAGGCAAATATTTAAAGACAACAAAGACGAAAGATAAAAATCAGGTGATATGTTTCCATGGTGATGAAAACAAAGAATGAAAAGCTGAAAATACCCTAAAAAAAAATCAGAGTTTCATCGGAAACTATTTTTTTTCTGACATCCTGGACCCATAAGGTTCAAAATGAGAGGTCGTTTGTTAAAATATGTTCACTATTTCCACGTAATATCTTTTACCGAAAATGGACCTATATTATATTATATATTAGATTACAGTTTATTTTATGACCAGTTTAACAAACTAAAAATTATGTTAGTAAAACAAATAAACTATTTTATTTGTTACTGGTATACGGCATGGTATTTCTTCAGAAGACTTAAAGCGCGTGCGTGAAAGGTAAATAATTAGTTTTAGTAAAGGATACAACATTGTTTGATGGTGCCTTGTGTCAACAACGCGTTGTCAAGTAGTTTTTTTAACAGCTGATTAATTTAACGATCCATTTGTCAGCGTTTGTTAGGCAAGAATACAAACTCATTTAAATTTATAGGGAGCTTGAGAAATCAAAAACCGTTGGGAAAGAGTTTAAAAACTGTTTAACCATGCGTCTCTATCTCTTTCTTCTTATTTCCTAAAGCTTCAATTCCGCTTGAAAAGTCAGAAGACTTTTGGAGGAATTTTATTATGTGCTTTTATATGCGTGATATTAAATAATGGCTAGGAATTAAGCTCAAGTTAAACGTATTTTTTTATTTTAAAATAAACTTAAAGACGTATTTAAGACAATTAAACTGAATGGTAGAACAGGTAGACTGAGATAATCATGAAGGTAGAACACTTTAAACGATAAGCGTTGGTAAGGTACTACAATCAAATCATGAGGATTACAAAGGTAGGACAATTTAAAGGATGAGATTTGGTGTGCTAGGACAGTTGAGGATCACAGAGGTAGGATAATTTAAGCGATGAGATCTGGTGAGATGGGACAGTTTAATCATTTATCTTATTCTCATGGCACAACATTAATACCTATACAAAACTAAGATGAGATGCTAGGGATTTCGAGTTTAGTTAAGTATTTTTTACAGTTTTTATTGCAAAAATATTTTTTCAATGAATTAGATCAACAATTTTCCCAGTAGAAAGTCTGAAATTTAGTCTACTTGCCCACCAATTTTGTTAAAAAGAACATTTAAGAATTTAGTAAACTAATATAAAAATTAAATCGAAATAATAAATGGTATGGTGTACCGTAAAGACTTTCTCGTTCCTTTACTTAAATATGGACATATTTACTTGAACTCGTAAGATATGCGAAACTAAATAATATATATATATATATTTTAGAAACAATCCACCAGAGAGCATAAATGAAATATTACATATTGTTACAGAAACACTTCGAAAAGAGGAACATTTCTGTTCATCAAAGAGTATATCAACTACCCAGACCTCGATTTAAAAAATATACTTGTAGATATATCAGAAACAATTGTTTTTATAAAAATATATTGCAATTAATGTTTGTTTTAAATTTTAGATGGTACTATCAATTTTCAATAATAAGTTATTTTGTATCTCAAATAATTGCGCAGATGTGATCAAAATTGGAGATATTATCTTATGTAAAGTACCTTCTAAGTCATTTTCGTGGAAAAATTACATGTGCCATTTTATTTGGTTTGTTAAACAATGCCTAGGTACGTATTTTGATTGAAATCTTTGTACCAAATTTCGAGAAAAACTTTTTTTTTTAATCTTCTGGCCTATAGATAAACTAACCATAGTTTTAGGATTAGATATATAATTCCAAAAGTCCATCTGGGAAATCTTATTAAAACTCTAGATACCAAATGTTCGCCCAATCGGTAAAATATTTTAGGCTCTGGGCCAATATACAGACAGACGGCATCACGAAAACAACTTTTTCGGTTTCGGGGGCTAATGAAACGCCGATATTTTTATCAAAATCTCGTGTTCAATTTTTCTTATTATCACAATACTTCTCACTTAGAGAGTTCGAAAGAAAGTAAAAAAAATCATAGTTAAACTCACAGCTCTCTCGCAATAGAATAGACTGCTGATGATGGGAAGAAACGGGTTCGATTCCGGTCGGGTTTTCTGAAGGTAGTTTTCCCTAACTGGTTTTTTACTCTTTCTCCATAAAGATGCAAGTACACTTCCACAACCTTCCTCATCCATAAAATACTATAGTCATGGGTATAAAGACGTTTAACATGAACGGGTAGTAAGAGGGGATGCTAAGAAAATATTACATATTTACTTATTTTTTAAGTAAATTGAATTCATTTGGATTCTTTTTTTTTTCTGCAAGAGTCAAATCTACAGATAGAGGATCACAGAGGGTAGGACAAGTTAAAGGATGAGATTTGGTGTGCTAGGACAGTTTAATTATGAGGATCACAGAGGGTAGAACAAGTTGGAGAATGAGATTTGGTGTGCTAGGACAGTTTAATTATGAGGATCACAGAGGGTAGAACTAGTTAAAGGGTGAGATGTGGTGTGATAAGACAGTTGAGGATCACAGAGGTAGGATAATTTAAGCGATGAGATCTGGTGTGATGGGACAGTTTAATCATTTATCTTATTCTCATGGCACAACATTAATATCTATACAAAACTAAGATGAGATGCTAGGGATTTCGAGTTCAGTTCAGTATTTTTACAGTCTTTTTGCAAAAATATTTTTTCAATGAAATAGATCAACAATTTTCCCAGTAGAAAGTCTGACTTTAGCCCACTTGCCCACCAAGGTTGTTAAAAAGAACATTTAAGAATTTAGTAAACTAATATAAAAATTAAATCGAAATAATAAATGATATGGTGTACCGTACAGACTTTCTCGTTCCTTTACTTAAATATGGACATATTTACTTGAACTCGTAACATATACGAGACAAAAAAATATACATTTTTTCAGAAACAATCCACCAGAGAGCATAAATGAAATATTACATACTGTTAGAGAAACACCGCGACAAGAGGAACATCTCTGTTCACCAAAGAGTATAGCAACTACCCTGACCTCGATTTGAAAAATATATTTGTAGATATATGAGAAACAATTGGTTTTATAAAAATATATTACAATTAATGTTTGTTTTAAATTTTAGATGGTTCTATCAATTTTCAATAATAAGTTATTTTGTATCTCAAATAATTGCACAGATGTGATCAAAATTGGAGATATTATCTTATGTAAAGTACCTTCTAAGTCATTTTCCTGGAAAAATGATATGCGCCATTTTATTTGGTTTGTTAAACAATGCCTAGGTACGTATTTTGATCGAAATCTTTGTATCCAATTTCGAGAAAATCATTTTATTTTTAATCTTCTGGCCTATAGGTAAATTAACCATAGTTTTAGGATTAGATATATAATTCCAAAAGTCCTTCTGGGAAATCTTATTAAAACTCTAGATACCAAATGTTTGCCCAATCGGTAAAATATTTTAGGCTCTGGGCCAATATACAGACAGATGGCATCACGAAAACAACTTTTTCGGGGGCTAATGAAACGTCGACATTTTATCAAAATCTCGTGTTCAATTTTTCTTATCATCACAATACTTCTCACTTAGAGAGTTCGAAAGAAAGTAAAAAAAATCATAGTTAAGCTCACAGCTCTCTCGCAATAGAATAGACTGCTGATGATGGGAAGAAACGGGTTCGATTCCAGTCGGGTATACTGAAGGTAGTTTTTCCTAACTGGTTTTTTACTCTTTCTCCATAAAAATGCAAGTACACTTCCACATCTTCCTCATCCATAAAATACTATAGTCATGGGTATAAAGGCGTGTAACATGAACGGGTAGTAAGAGGGGATGCTAAGAAAATTTTTACATATTTACTTATTTTTTAAGTAAATTGAATCCATTTGAATTATTTTTTTCCTGCAAGATTCAAATCGACAGATGATAAACCTGAGGGTTTCAATAATATTTTATTAAATATAAAGACGTTAAAATAAAGTTTCACTTTCCATTGATACAAAACCTACATGCCTTTTAAAAATCTTAAAGATAACAGAATTATAAGAAAGCATTGATTACCCACAAATTTCTAAAATTATAATTTATCTTTCCTATTTTATAGGCGGGAGCCTAACAAAATTCTTTACTCGACGGGGGAGAGGGAGGTTGGCGGAAACGAATTATAAATTTCAGAGGAAGGAAGCTTCAAGACAACTATAATTATCTCGTCAAAATGAAAAGTTATTATAAAATTTAGTTTTTAAAAACGCATTGTTAAGACGAACCTTAAAACACAAATAGCCGGAAAATTACATTTACATTTGTTTATTGTAGTTAAACGCTCTGTTATTATTTTTAAGTTCATTTCTGGTCCATTTTTTTATTACTACTATTTGATTCATGAAAGGTCTGCTTACAATGCACAACAATAAGTACATACGTAAAGGGAGGTAGATTACACATTAATATCGTATTATCAAAGTTAAACGGTTCACACTATGTTGTAATTGAATATGGCGTATCACAAAAATAAAAAATAAAATAGAAAAGGAAACCATTTACACGAAACCTTTTACACCATAATATCAAAGCATGGTTCAATTATGTGGTATTTTTTATCTACTCGCTGTTTAATATAAATGAAACCTGTAATTACTTTTGCGTAAGTAAGCTTCTAATAATCTCACTGTTATCATTACATCTCAACAATCTATGTTCATCTTTACAACAAAGAGACATCGGTATTTAATTTAACACCACGATCGTGATGGTGTTTGATTTCGAGTTGCCAGTCTTACGTGGGAAAAAAAAGGAATTAATTGTTTTTCTAGTAGTTCTACGCTTTAGTGACTATGTTTTTTTTAAATAGTACACTTTCTCAAAATAATTATCATCTCAAGACACGACTTACAAACTAAATTAACCCAGAAGAGGTCGTTCAAGTCTGCAATCCAATTTTCATAAGGAAACATATTACTTTTTTTTAAGGTCAACAATAAAACATTTTATGTTATTATTAGTGTTAATTTATAGGTATCGGGGGCGTAACCAAGAAAAGGGGGGGGAGATTACGGAATATAGTTCTCCCCCTGCCAAAATTCTCCCTTTCATAATTTTTAATCAAATATTAAATTATGAATAGTGTGAAAAAGTATTGTGAAAACCCTTCAGTCCAGCGCTGATGTCAGCAATCTAGGGGATGGACTCCCCACTGAATCATGGCAAGGTTAGGGTGGGAATGGGGGGGGGGACGAGAGAAAAAGTCAGCGTTCTGCAAACATTTCTAAACTAATGCCACTATGCTCATTACAAATATTCAACAACTGTTGAGGTCACCGTGTGTAGAAAATTAAACTCTTATGTTTCTACTGGATACATTTCGACGAATTTTTGTTTTAAACTGCAGAACCATTAGCATTTTCTCGAGGTTCTTACAAACACACCTTAAATTACCTAATGGTCACTTAATTTTGTTTGATAAAATATTGTCCTAACCTTACAAGGTCAGTACATAAAAGACGCGTATTGTATTTGGCTCCAACAGTGACAGTAACGTATGCAGTGGACCATTTTTTCTTTTGGTATGTTTTAATAAATTCAGGAAATTCAACAGAATTTGGCATATTTTAACGAGGCTACATGGTATAATTTTAAGGCTTATTTTTGAAAAAATTTCTAACATTATGGTATATTTTAACAAATTTCATTGAATCTTTTGGTATATAATTTAAATACGATTTCAATTTTAATGTTGTTTTATTAAAATAGCTAAGCATTTCCAGGGAAAAAAAGTAAAATATAAAACAAGATGTTTAAATCCCCCATAGAAGATGGAACATAAGATTTTAAACTAATTATTCTTATATACCATTAAAACCTAGATGTTTATTATCTCCATCAAAATTTTATTTTAGCCCCCACCCCTATAAAAAAAATCTGACTACACCCTGATAGGTATAGATAATATCTACCAAAAGTGACGAGTAACAGATGTAGATCACATGACTAGACATATGAATAAATGAAAATGTATTTAGTAGAAATTATATCAGTAATATACAACACTACCTCACGAAATGACTGGACACTGGATTCCTGGTGACTGGTAGGTAAAGTTTCAAATATTGGTCACATGCAATGAAGAGATTTATGTGATTGTGTGTCATGATTTATCATGGGATCTTAGCTCATACCCTCTCCATTGCTAATGCGGGTGCCTTTCCTCTTAACCACTTTCTTTAACCATAGCCTTATAAAAAACACTTCGCAATCCCAAATAAAAAAAGGAATACGGTGACTACCACAACAGCTGTCCTTTTGATAGATAATATAATAATAATAATAATAATAATTACAACATAGTTTGGGATTGTGAAGGTAACATTTAAAATGTGAAACGAAGCTTAAAAGATGTTAAGAAAAGCTGAAGCTAAGCCTGAAATATGTGAAGCAAAGTTGAAGTGAAGCTTGAAACATGCTAAACAAAGTTGAAACTAAGCCTGAAATATGCGAAGCAAAGTTGATATGAAGCTTGAAACATGCGAAGCGAAGTAATAGCGACGCTTGAAATATGTGAAGCGAAGTAATAGCGACGCTTGAAACATGTAAAGCGAAGTAATAGCGACGCTTGAAACATGTAAAACGAAATAATCGCGATGCTTGTAACATGTGAAGTGAAGTCAAAGCGGAGCTTGAAACATTCTAGGCAAAGTTGAAGTGACGCTTGAAACATGCTAAGCCAAGTTGAAGTGACGCTTGAAACATGCTAAGCCAAGTTGAAGCGAAGTTGAAGCGAAGTTTGAAATATGAGAAGCAAAGCCAAAGAAAATCTTGAAGCATGTGAATCAAAGTGGAAATGAAGCGTGTCAAACACTAAGCAAAGTTGAAAAAGAAGCTTGTACCATGCGAATCAGGATCAAAGCCCTTGTTAAATTTTAAATTCTGGCTGATACCTTAAGTCCCAGGAAGAATGGACATCCTCCTCGTGATTCTCAATTCTAAAAAACTAGAATCCCACCCCATCATATTTTAATCCCCAAGAAAAGGAAACCCTACCTCAACCAACTACTCAAATATTCTACCTTACAACTAAACAGCTTGCGACCACGCCAAAAAACTAGCCTACAGCAACCCCCACACTTCCAGTCAAATAAGAAAAATCCTCCGAATCCTTAAAGCCTTGACTCTGTAATTTAATATTCATAATTTCAATCAAAACCAGGGATAGTAATTAATTAATTAATGATATGTATTTTTTTAACTACCTAATTTCTACGGCACTTCATTGTAATCTACACTAATATTATAAAGAGGAAAGCTTTGATTTTTTTGTTTGTAATTCATAAACTCAAAAAATACTGGACCGATTTTAAAAATTCTTTCGCCAATATAAAGCTACATTATCAGCAAGTAGCATAGGCATATTTTATTTAGAAAATTTAATTCATTCCTCATAAAAAATGTCGATAGTCACTCATATTTTATGGTAGAGTATGATGATTCTTCAATATGTGTTGAAAATAATAATGCGGGGAGGGGGGAGGGGGAAGGGTCTAGTAACCCTCATATACACTGAGGCAGGGCCAGATTTATAACTGTGGAGGCCCTGGTACCATACAATATTTTTAGGCCCCAACATTAAGATGGGAGTGTTGAAAAAACATATTAATACCAGTGTTTTTTTAGTTCTTATGTAAGAAACTTTTTAAATAATAATATAAAGTTGTCATTAAATTTCAAAATACCCTTGACATATATTCAAGAACTGTTGATATTACCATGTTAATAAAATTGAACTTTATGTTTCTACTGGAGTAATGTTTGATTTATTTTGACAAAAAAAGCTTCGATATTAAAAATCTGAATAACTACCGCCCTTAACTCATGTTCCACATATGTATGTTACGTCCCAAAAGTGAAATTTTCAATTTCATGAATTGAGAAAATGTCTGCTCATTCGGTGAACTGGCTTCTTTGCTAATCCATTTCACCCACAAGTCAAAAAAATAGTATTGTTCATGAATTGTACAGTGCTTGAGCATTCCAATTCATGGACTGACTATTTCACGAAATTGTTACCCGTCCATGAATTGGATGAGTTTTTGTCGGGTCCTTGAAATGCACAAGCAAGGAGCCGGTTTGATTCTTAAGTTGATTTAATTTTTAATATTTTTATAATGGAAGGTTAGGTTACAATAAGTTCAAATTCATTAAATGGGCAAGAGTTAGTAAAAATTGTGTCCAGTACGTGAAATGGTCAAGAGAAGAAGTTCAAAAATATGGACAGAAATTGGCCCGATTCGTGAAATGAGCAGTTTCACTATTGGGGTGTAACAAATACATAAAACCATCAAATATTGTGCTGGGAAGAAGGGGTGGTGCCAGATTTGTTACAAAATACTCGATCCAAACAAATAAGGACAGCTGGAAATAAAAAAAAATCCGGTAAAATTTTCTATCATTAAATCGTAAGAGAATGGGATGTGTTCGTTAAGGCTTTTGTTTTAATAGGGAAGTATTGACAATACAATATCTTACGTTAGTGACACGTTCAACTACAGAGCACTGTAATCAATGTAAGAGAGAGTTATAAGAGAGCATGGATCACAGTTATTGGTTTATTGTAACTCTTTGATAATTTTTTTCTGGTGTTAAGGTCTTTAGAATAAATTTTACTTGGGGCAACCTGGATTGCATTTGAAATAGCTGGAATTTCCCTCCTCCCCCCAAAATATCAAAATGGAAAGTAGTTTAGGAAAGAAAATGTTCCGCTAAATCTCCAAAAACGTAAAATTGCGCAACTCTAGTCCGGACTAAAGCAATGGCTTGAAGGCCTTCTTGCAAGAACGGCCGTGCCTTAAAGATATATTTATATTATTAATATTTAGCACCACGTCTTACTACCCGTTCGGGTTATACGCTTTAAATACTAATTACTCTATTGGATTAGGAATTGGGAAGGTTTAACTAGAGGAAGAGAACCCGCATTTGCGTGGAGGGAGAGTGGAAAACCATTTAGGAAAAACCACCCCCAATTCACCCGACTGAGACTCGAATCTCGATCTTCCCGTCCTCAGCAGTCGAGCTAAACACGACAAGCGCGTTAGCCAACTACGCCACCGAGGCGGGCCGTGCCTTAAAGAGAAGTTTCACCCGTTATCAAATCTAGAAAACGCACAATCTTGACTGACTAGTATTTGGAAGGATGGGAGGAAATTAAAATAAAAGCGTCTTAAGTGGCCTCCAACGGTGTTTCGCGCATCATGACCTTTTTTTTATTCCATTAACGTTAAAAAAATATACTACTTGAGGGGATTCCCATGTTTTCATAGTTACTCATCCATTTTGTGAAATCATTATTTGCGTTTCCGTAATGACGCTTCACCGGCAACAAGGTCTTTCGCAATTGCAGGCGCGCACACACACATACTCACGCACGCACGCTCTTCTGAAGAAAGAAAGGTAGTTACAAACAAGATTTGGTTGACCTCAACCAATCTGAGTAACTCGTATTTCCACTCAGCAATTATCTTGTACCGAGACTCATTTTAAGGGGACGCTTCACTAATTATACGATATTCCCATCAACAAAGGAATGAAGCAGGATGAAGGAAAGAAAGGGAGGGGGATAAGTAAAAAGGTTGGGGGTGAATACGCGTGAATGTGGAGAACATCTAAAGAGAGGAAACTCATATCACAAGCGCACAAAGATATTACTCAAAAGCGCACCAAGACCTTTTATCGAAAGCGCACAAAGATATTATTCAAAAGCGCACCTAGACCTTTTATCGAAAGTGCACAAAGATATGATTCAACAGCGCACCTAGATCTTTTTATCAAAAGTGAACAAAGATATTACTCAAAAGCGCACCTAGACCTTTTATCAAAACCGCACAAAGATATTACTCAAAAGCGCACCCAGACCTTTTATTAGAAGAAAAAAAAACCTGTATAATATGAGAAACTTGTACTATAACAAAGTCATGTGTGCTTGCATTAACGTAGCCTAGTCATATATGGATAATTATATTGCATCTCAACAATGATATAAAGTTTATGAAGTGGTGAATCAGTTTGGCATATGTTGCGTTGCTTATGGATAAAAAAAAGTGTAACTTGTTTACGATAACATGTAGAGGCTACATAAAAAATGTTTCGTGTCCAGCTGCGTTAAGTAAAAACAATTTATTACCGTGGCTTTGTGATACAAAGATAACTTTAATTAGAAAAATAGTGGAGATTATGGAGATATTTACTAACCCTTTTGTCCTTCTATCAAATCAACACGTATCTAGAACTCGGCGTGTAGTACTTACGAAATGGTGCAATCAAGAGATCACATTATACGGCCAATCAAGAAAAGGAGCAATAGTAACCAGGCACTTATATGAAAGTGTTTATGTTTAATTCGTTACTTCACCTGCTAAACTCTAAAACTCCATATCGTCCTCCCTTAATCAAGCCATAGCGATCGACCGAACGAATGAACTACCACCGTCTGTTGGGGAAGATTGCATCAACTTCTGCGTATAGAAGGTGTCATGTGGTCAGCACAACGAACCCTCCGAACGTTAATCTGACTTTTCTAGACCGTAGTCGCTACCTTTTCCTTTGTGTAAGCTACTTATTCTCACGAGACTATGTTGACTCCGTTCCAGACCTCACTGCTGCACAGAAAATCTGAAAGTGCTGGGAATCGAGCCCGTGACCTCTGGATCTATAGCTAGGAGTTCTGACCACCAGACCAAAACGCATAATTGTCCGAAAAAGGTCCGTATTACCATCAATTTTGATTAACGCTTTTCCTACAAACAAATTATTAGCCCTATTGTTTATTCCGAAAATTGAAAAATGACACCTGGACACGGAAATTTTCAGAATATGATATCTAGATGGAGTAATCCTCACTAAAATGCATAAATAATAGCTTTGGCTATTTTATTCACTGTTGTTTTTTGTTCACAGTAGCCCTAGTACCCGTTTCGATTATACACTTACATTAATAGAATAGGATTGTAAAAGATAGAATTTATCAGGAAATGTACTTTCTACCTGTTCAGGTTAGAGTCTTGTACAGTATACTAACTACACTAATGTGTTAGGGATGAGAAAGGTTTGATTTAAAGGAATCAACACATGTGCGTGGTGTGAGAGTGGAAAACATTTTCAGGGAAAACCAACCTCATTACACCCGACGGGTGTTCGAACTCTTGCCTCCCAGTCATTGGCAGTCTAGTATATTACGAGAATGACATTTTAGAGTATTTGTCCACTGAAGCAGGTTTCAAATTGTTCTTTCACAAAACTAACAAACCTTCAGCTTAAATTAATGACGACTTATTATCCATTCTTAGAGCCCGCCTCACAACCAACTACTCGGGCAATAATGTTTACTAGTACGTCGAACTAGAAAATGTATCGAGGTGCTATTTTATGCATTCTTAATCTGGTAGTAATGAAATTAAGTTTTTTTTGTTATTTTCTAAAACAAGGCACTTAGAAATATATTTGGTCCAAAAAAAAGAAGGATGAAGATTCTGGAGAATGTAGGAGATAACATAAAGATGAGTGGCATATCCTGCACTCATCGTAAGATATTGTTAGGATAATAAAGTATCGTGGATTACGATGTGCAGAATATGCAGTGCGAATTATAGAACCTTGTTTAGTGTAATTACTGGCAAAACCAATGATAAGAGACCATTGGGAAGATTTAGACGCAGATTGGAGGATAACATTGAACCTGAAAGAGACAGAGTGTAATAAGGTGGACTGGATAGAACTAGCTCAAGATAGGGATAGGGTGTAATGAGGTGGACTGGATGTAAATAGCTCAAGATAGGGATAGGGTGTAATGAGGTGGACTGGATGGAAATAGCTCAAGATAGGGATAGGTTGCGTTCTTTTTTAAGTATGGCAGTTAACTTTCGAATTACTAATGCCATAGAGTAAGTAAGTTCTAAAATATGGTAGGGCTAACTCAGTTACACCGGGCTGAATTCCATTGTTTTCTAAAGTAGAATACTGAAAATACCGCGATGATGCGATGCCTGAATCTCTATGTATTACCAAATTAAGTTAGGTACTATCCGTGGAGTAAGCTAAACTCTTAATTATTGAGAACATCATTAGGCCATTAAAAATTATTTAGACTGCTCTAGTAAGTGTCCTTTTACTTATTTAATTAGAATTGAGAACGGTCATATTTTGCGAAGGGACGGGCCCTAATTATATTACAGATCTGAGTGACACATAGTACATAATCCTTTATAAAGTTTAAACTTAAAAACAAGAAGACGTAACGATAAATAGTAATTAAAAAAAAGGAAAATACAAAAAGTAATTAAATTATAACAGTTATGAAAACTAACACGAACTTTTGAAATATAATGTTTTCGGAGGGGGAAGGGCCGGTGTACCTTGATGTGAGGTCTGTGACAAATAAAATCTACGTATAAAACTCAATTTTAATTGACACGTTTTTACTAACTTGAAGCGTAATAAAATAATAATAATTCTTTTTAAAGCAACTTCGCAGTTAACATGGTCTGGTGTCATGTTACACATAACCTTAACAAAGACGACATGGGAGGTTATGCATAAGGTCTCATACCAAATTGAAAGAATGCCAGCATTTAGAAATATATATAACCATAAAATAACCAACGACATCTAAGTATAACTTAAGAGCTACCGAAAATAAAAATTGGCCATGTATAACTTTCAAACACATGAAAATGTCAATTAAATGAAACTATACACACGAGTGAAAAAATAAGTCTATTTGTTCAAATACCGGTAGATATTTGACGTCAATTGGGGGAGAACTCTGCCATTGTTTTTTATTTTCTCCGTCATCTTCTAACTACAGGTGGGGTAACGAATAACCCCCTCTGTACCCCTCACCCCCTTCATTCAATTTCAACCAATAACGTAATACTCCTCCCCCCCTCTCTCTCTCTCTTTCTCTTCTGAAACCTTAAACTAATAGCTTTATTTTATATCTTGCAATTTATTTATGTCCATCCCGCCAACCAAATGTGAAATGTTTCTCTCATTAAATACATGGTAAGATAAAAACAACTACGGATGTATAAAAAGTAACATTAAAATGGTGAGATAGATTAAAAGCATTGTTTAGTATTTCTAGAAGTCTGACACCTTTACTCTGTCGGTAGCGTGTCTGCACACTAGGCCAAGGGTCTCGGGATTAATTCCCGGCATGGCCGAACAATTTAAAATTGGTGAAATGTGGGTTTCCACCTTTCACAGTGATCAATTAACGAGCTGGATGTTGTGTCTGTTATAGATTTAAGTTGATTTATAAGTTTGTGTGCTGGTATTATTAGTCGGTTTAGAAAGTGAACGTAAAACTCCTCAAATGAAAAAAGAATGTTTAAGCCCACACACGGAATGATTGTCAAGTCTTGCCTTTGAAGGGGAGTTGGGGTTTTCGGATACCGATTAGGTCTACCTTGGCTGATTTGATCAAAAATCTGTTTCTTACTCTTGCTTCGCGTCAATTTTTTCTTCTTAAACTCTACCTTCCTAATCCTTATTCACTAGTGCAATGGCTCTAAAACTGGGGTACATGTACCCCCAGGCGTACGTGTGTCAGGGGGGTATATGAGCAAATCTCAAGGAAAAGTGAGCAAAATGACGAGAGAACCAAACGTGGTGTGGAATTTTCAAGGTGACTGAGGGAAATTCTTGATAAATATTTACCCTCCTCCAAATTAACTTTCTAAGTTACATAAACTTTGTCCATTATAATCTTTTAAGGTGGAGACATAGGGAACGCGAGATAAAGTAAGTATTTTGGCAGTTTTTTTAGAAAAACTTTTTTTTTGTCAGAATAAAAAAAACTATTGCTCCAATAGAAACATGGAGTATAATTTTATTACCATGGTGATATCGACAGTGGTTGTTGAATATTTGTTATGAGCATAACACAATTAATTAGCTGAAAGACTCTTTAATTGAAGAGAGAAAGTTATCTTCGAAGTCCAGAACACCCTTGACAGATATTCATGAACTGTTGAGATCACCGTGTGAGTAAAATTAAACTCTGTGTTTGTACTGAAGCAATATTCGAGTTATTTTGACCAAAAAAGTTTTGATTCAAAAACTGCAAAAACACTGACATTTTATCGCATTCCTTACATCCCCACCTTTAAACCCCTCCCCCCCTCCTAAGCCCCACCCCTACAATTTAAGGCATCTTAGATAGAATAAAGATTTTTTTGTCTGTCTTCATTCTAAGTGGAGGGTTAAATGTCCAGTCTATTCCGTTTTGAACACGATAATTCGATTACTGCATCACGGGTCTCATCGTGATTCATTTCCCTGCTGCAGTTCAAAACCATACAACCCCTTCTACACCTAAAACCCACCCTTAACTATCATCCCCCAACATTTCACAAAGTCCCCTTGTTTTAAACATCCCCTACCTACCTCCCTACCAAACCCCCCTCCATTTCGAGAACAGGTTGGAAGGGAGTTGAGAAGGGGGGGGGGTTGTATGTGTTTGAAGGGGCGAAAAGGAGGGGGTGGAGGGTTATAAGGGTGGGGTGAAAGTTACACTGCACCATTGGGACACTTTACCGTCCATTCCAGTCTGTTATTTATTTACTTCAAAATCTACTCCGAAAACGCGTCCTAATTTTTTTTTTTCCTCTCCGAGTCTAGCAAGAGAGGAACTTTAAAAAAAAAATTAATTTTAAGTTTCCAGCTAAATTCAACCTCTTTGTAATTTGTTTTTTCTACGCATGTTGTTTGTTTGTCTCGTTTTGTTTGAAACAAATAATTGTAAACTTTACCGGAATATACTTAAAGTGTTTTTTTTAACCTTTCATTAGAGGGAGGTGTGTATGTGCGGGAAGGGCTGGTTGGAACTATAGAGGAGGGGGTGGGGGATTTTCCGCTTCGTAGTTGAGGGCCCGTAGCTTCGTACGTGTGTATGTGTGTGCGAGAGAGTGCACACACACACACACACACACACACACGTACTCGCCTGCCACATGCAGTGGTGGCTCTATACCGGGTTTTCGCGGTCGAACATCAAATAGCGGAGGAGCGTCGCTGCAGTTGGTTACGTTTTGGACGCGCGCACGGCTGGGGCCCTCAAGCGTTTTTGGGGCCATTTTCTGTTGTTGTTTTTTTCCTAACCCTCCCTCGCGTGTCTAATACATTGTGTCGTTGTGGTTGGTTATTTTTTTCGATATGAAGTGACGTAGATATATATAGGTATATAAAAAAAAGGAACAAGATATAATTCATTGGTTTTTAAAAAAAAGTAATTTACATTATTATTTTTATCTGGTTATATTGTGTGTTGACATTATCAACTTTATTTTTATTTACCCAATATAAAATATTGAAGATAACATATTTGGTAAATTAGAGACACGTGTTTAAAAATAGATTTTACAAGTGTTGTAAACTCATACAGCTTGTTATCTATCGCCTACAAACATTTTTTTTAAATATATAAATTAACAAATGTGTTTCTCTTTAAATTATAAACTAATGAAGTGGGATTGTTGATAAAAAGGTAGGATTCAAAACCTGAGCGTTTTTATTTTAATTTTATCTGATGATAGTATTTGTCTCGTGCCGGTGAGATTGTGGATTATCTGTTTTTGTTTTGTTTTTTTTGGGGGGGAAAGAGGGATTTTTGTGTGTGTTGGTGTGTCACCATGGAGATGGGAGATGATCCTTGGGAGAATCACGTGTCATTGCTACAGATGAACTGTGGCCCAGAAGAACATCATAATAACCATGGAGAATACATGCAGCATGCTGAGGAGGTAAGGGGATTATGTAATCAGAGGTCAGGATTCTTTATTTTAATTTTATTTAATTAGAGGCCATCCTTAAGTAGAGGTAGGTATCAAACTCATCTTAAGTTAAGTTTCTTACCATTATTTATGGTAAAACAAAATAAAAATAACTTTTTTTGACACAAAATAAATATATTAATTATAAACCTGCATTTATGTTATATATGCTAATTTTATTAAATTTAAAGTATTATAAAATTTCGTGTCACTCCCCTTATTACCAATACCTATGTATAAAATAACTGAACGATTAAAATAAAATAATTTACTGAATCTTAAAATATTCCGTAAGATATAGGTTAGAGGAGAATAAAAATATATTTT
>CABFOW010004255.1:23602-33759 GCA_902141385.1 Timema californicum
TATATATACAAAAACAAGTAACCAATGATAACAAAATGGATATTGTAAAATAATTGTACATTATTAGTTTTTAATTCAAAGAAGCTCACCTTAAAAACAGAAAAAGGATAATATTTAGAACGTAAAATATATATATATATAAAAATGTCACATCATGGCCCCAAAAGTATTTAAATATTCAATAGTTAACATTTAAATTATTAAAATCCATCCCAACCGAACAAAACCTAACCTTCCAGGCGTGCCACAATATATTTTTCATGAAATTCAAGAGATCCTGAAGTATCTTGCACTAAAATGTAGTTCTTTAATTTTGTAAACAATCTAAAATTTCACAAAATTAATTACAAGTATATATATATACATATATAATATGTTTATGTACTAGGGAGCTAGATACGAGGGTGCTGTAATTTCGAGGGAATTTATATGAATTAACGCAAAAAAGTAGTGAATGGGAAAACAAATTTTAAAAATTATTTAACTATCCCCAGCTGGGATTCGAATAGTGATTTCCACGAGCTCTCCGTCACTGGCATTCCAGCCTACTGCGAGATTAGTCTCATGTGACCAACTAAGCGGGTAATTACTGTAGTTATTTACGAGCTAATTATTATTATTAAAAAAAATATATAAATGAAATATGTAGAATATCGATTAGATAAAAAAAAATTGTTGATGTAGAAGAAAACAACGAAAAGTGAGTTTTTTTTAAATTGTTATACTGTGCTATAAAATTCTTTACCTTTACCTCTTTTGTCAAATAAATTAAATTTCGATCGATTCTTTTTTAAATATGAAAATTATTCAGCCAATAATTATATTTTTAGTTCAAAAAGTGTTTAAATGTATTTATTTATTTAGGTCAACTTTTTATTTAGCACAGCGTCTTATAACCGTCCGGGCTATACGCATATATACTAATTACGCTAATGGTGGAAGGTTGTATTGATAGAAAGTGTACCCACATTTGCGTAGAGACTTAATACCAAATTATTTTGGAAAACCACCCTCAGTACACCCGACCGAGATTCGAACCTAGATATTCCCGTCATCGGCAGTTTAGTCTACTCTCCGATTAGCGCGTTAAACCATGCGGCCAACAAAGTGGGTTAGTCAACTTTCTTGCTTGTTAAAGTCACGGGACTTTCACTAAAAATCCCAGCGTATGTTCAGACGTTTTGTGCATTTTTAACAAATATACAGCTCAAATTTTTTTTTCTTTAGAAAACTCAATTTCTGCTTTATGTTATCGGGAACCTTATAGCGTTCATATGTTCATAAATATATTTAAAGTATGGTTTCAACAATTAGTATATTTTGTAAACTTTCAAGTAATAGTTCTATAAGTTTTTTTATTAACACAAAAATTATAATGGTTTGGCTGAGCGGGAGTAACTGTGGTCAAAATAAATGGTCATTTTCTGAAATATTTTTCAAATTTAGAATTTTCGGACACATCCTCACTATACAAGCTCTAATCGAAAAAATAAAGTTTGAAAATAGTTTTGGCTAGAACACTTGGAATCACTGTCGAAAGAAAGTCTTCACAATTCATCTATATATATATATATATATAGAGAGAGAGTTGATTAAAAATCGCATTTAGGCATATAAAAGTTATCTGGTTCCTTGTGAACGCACCCTAAATTCTGAACCCTTCCTATTCAATTTCCTCAAGGTAATAGGCGAACCGTGTCTAATAGGAGGGGTCTAAACAAACTCCCGTTACTCCTAGCTAGGAGAAATATTTTAACAGATTTGTACACATTCTTTAAAGAGACAGGTTGTAAATCATTGTCCAGGCAGACACCCTTTCAGAAGTCAAAAACAGACAATACAATGCCTCGAATAGAGACTATTTCTGGTACCCTTTTATTCTTTCCTCTCTAAGAAAACAAAGTTGGGTAGTCTGGGAGACAGACTATAGGTCTAAGAGACAAGTACCTGTGAGTATAAGGGCGACTAAAATAATTCATTACTTGTAAATGATTCAGATACAAATGGACTAATATATTTCTAACGTTAATGTTTGTATAAATGTTGACTACGCAATGCGGTTGGTGGTTGTTTTATTAAATACAATTTTTAGCTATATTGTGGTTTAATTTTAGTGTTATAGATGAGTAAGATAGTTTCAGTGAAAATGTAACTACATTAAATCGAATAAGTGATGGTATAGCAAGAATGATAAATCACGTATGAAAAATAACCCACCGATGTACACCCACCCAACCAAGATTCGAACCTGAACCTCTGTCACAAGTGATATAGTATACATCCTAGCGAGACTGACGCCCTAGGGTCCAGGGGTGGCCATCATTTCCCCCCAGCATTCTACCATTTACGATTATTAAGGTGGGAGTGTAGGGTACGCGGTAGAATGTCAGTATACTTAAACTTTGTATACAATTTAAAAAAAAATACAATATTGCTCCAATGGGAACACGGAGTTTAATTTCCTACACATGGTGATATCACAAGTTGTTTAGTATCTGTCATGACTCATTAGCATTGCAGCATTGAATGATAAACTTTTTAAATGAAGAGAAAAAGTTGTCATTAAATTCTAAGACACCTTGACAGATATTAAACAACAGCTGGTGAGGTAACCATGTGAAGAAAATTGAACTTTTATGTTTCTAATGGAAAAAATATTCTGATTTATATTTTATATAAGAGTATTAACTGCAAAACATGGGCTTTTTCTCACATGCCTGCACTCCCACCTTAACACTCTACCCCAAAAAATTTAGTCTAATCTTTTTTTACATCCCCTACCCTGCCAAAAATACAATAATAATGAATTAAGCTTATTAAAAAAACAAATACTCTTTTTTGTCCCCTGAGTGATGTAGGGAGCGATCTTGGTTATTTCTATTTACTTTAAGTAATATTTAAAATTAAAAATGTAATAGTGAAACGAAATTTCTATATTCAAACACTTTTCTTGGGAAACCCGCCTTGATTGCGTAGTTAAATAACGCGCTAGTTTCGTGTTGATTTAGACTGCCAAGAATGGGGGTAATTCAGGTTTCTCGCTCAGGTGAAGTTTTTATTTTCTAAATGGTTTTCCACTCTCACTCCACGCAAATGCTAATTCACTTCTTCTATATTCAACCTTCCCAACTCGTAATACATTAGTGTAATTAGTATTTAAGCTTATAACCCGAACGGGTAGTAAGACGCGATGCTAAGTATTATTATTCTATTGGGAATAAATAATCGCATGCGTTTAGAATATACAATCCTGAAGTGGTTAAAGATTATCTTTTTTTAAAAAGTGGTGTAGAAGTAACATACTACGTAATTGTGTAGTTTTGTTTTGTCGATAACTAGTATAATTGCCCATCTTTGCCCGGAAAAAGTTTTTCTCTGCTCTAAACAGAGAGGGGAAAAAATGCTCTTCATTTTATTTCTTCCGACCAAGTTTTTAATTACTATATAAAATTCAAATATAAATTTTAAAATTTCAACTTTAAGATGCACATTTTCGTGCACAAATGTCAGACTTCTGCGTGCGTTAGATATCACGCAGCGCTCGTTACTGATAGACAAACTCTTTATTTTATTAATATAGGCCCTAGAAGAGGATAACAGTTTTAATAAAATAACAAAATACTAAAAGAATTTATCATAACCGGTTTTTAATAAGAAAACAGATAAAAATAGTAAAAAAATCTATTTCAGTTCTAGGTGAGATTTTTAGCTCTCTTTGGGCATGTTTATAAATGTTTGGTTTGATTGTCGAGGAAGCAAATATAATCAATCTCAATAGTGTCACCTAAAATGTTTCACGTGCCTTCAGTGTGAAAAGCCATTTAATAAAAAAAAAAAACAATACAATCAGCTGGGATTCAAACCCCAAGATCCCCGCATCATCGGTAAATCAGTCAATACGAGTTTGACGGGTTTTACCCCACGGTTCCATTAGCGCGAGTGACAATTTATATAATGTAAAGTTTAAAAAAAAATACAATTTTGACTTTGGCGTTTCGTTTAGTAAACTCAAAATTCAGAAATATATAATATTTTAACCATTGTTGTTACATTTTTATTAGCAGTAATTATGATATTAAATAGTCTATAGCTATGTGGCTGAGACAGTGTATATCAGATGTTGCGCTTAAATTAAATATTCACAAAATGACAGTACACCAATTTGGTGCTTACTGGAATCAACACATAACTATTTTCTATAATTTTATACATATTATGTATAGACTTATAAACAGAAATTAAATAGCTGACCCTTTCTACTGTAAAAATAAAACATATTTCGGTTGAGCATTAAATTATTATTAGCACCGCGTCTTACTACCCGTTTGGTTTATACACACTTACGCTAATGTGTAATGGTAGGGTGATAGTGAGATGAAATGAAGGACCTATAGTTTAACGTGGAACCCGAACCACGGTGGATGCCTGGCATTCCCCACATTCACAAGGTGTCTTGTCAGAGGTGAAGGAAGGGTTTGGTAATCTGATAAATCTTTGCCGCGAACGAGGATTGAACCCCGGCCGCCAGCACAGAAGTCTGACACCTTACCCCTAGACCACCGGGTCACCCTTGAGCATTAAAAGATAAATGCTCGAAAAAGGAAAGGTAGCTGGTATAGGAACGTAGAATCGATCTATGTGAATCAAAAACTGATGTAATTCAGTAGGGGCGGTCACAACACAAATTGTATTTTCCTCCTTTTCAGTTTTTTCTCCTACTGTTGGACCATTCCACCCAATAACCCATTCGATTTCAGGCGTTATATGAATTTTTGCTAGACTATTCTAGCGCCTTAAGTGTTAAACAATTTGAATCTAAAAAGATTATTCTTTATCCTGGTCAATACAACTAAATGCATATAATAATATATATTATACTATCTATTGGCGAATTCAAGACATAATCAATTTAAATAAATTGATTATGTTTTGAAAAATAACTTATAAATACCTGTTAAAAGCATTGTTTTATTTTCTGGTTTGAATTCGTAGGATTAATAAGGAAAGTAATTGTTAAACTGGTTGATCTGCGCCTATTAAAATTTAGATCAGTTTTAACGACATTTGCTTTTCAATAAAATTAGACCTTTCCAATTGTTTTAAGTTCGGCGTATCGCGTACCGTTTAGAATTTAATGCTTCTTTTATATGTAGGCTAACATTACAATGATTCGGAGAAGAAATAAAACTTGTTTTACGAATAGATACGGAACCGATAGCAATTATTATTCCAAAAACTTTACGTTTTAGTACGTTTGCGGAACATCGAAGATATTTTTTTTATACCAATAATCCTGCTCTTAAATTATTTATGTGTAATTTATAGTTTTATTTAATATGTAATTTTAGGGATTAAGGGGGGGATTAGATTAACGCATTAAAATTAAGTACATTACACCCCCCTGTCCCTTCAAAAAATTACACCGTTTCATTTTTATAGCACCACGTCTTACTACCCAATCCGGTTATACGCTTATATACTAATTACATAAATGTTCTAGGAATGAGGAAGTTTGAGCTTAGAGGAAGTCTATTTACATTTACTTGAGGAGAGAGTGGGAAACTATATAGGAAAACCACCCTCAATACACATGACTTGGGATCGAACCATGATCTCCCCGTCGCTGGTAGTCTAGTCCATTGCGAGAGTATCACGTTAGACCATATGCACCCTTCTTACTAAAATCCAGGATAGCAGCATATTTTAATTTAAATAAGTAGGGATGAGGATGATTTAATTAAGAGGAAATGTACACGCGTTTGCGTGGATATAAAGTGGGAATTAATTTTAGTAGAAAATAATGAGTATTGCAGCATTATATAAGAAACCATTTTAAATGAAAATAAAAACGTTGTCATTAAATTCCAGGACACCCACGAAGGATATTCAACTCTTGATGTTTTTACTGGAGAAATATTTGACTTAATTTGGCCCAAAAATGTTTTTATATAAAAAAAATATGCACAAATACTGGTCTAGCTCGTATTTCCTTCACCCCTAACTTAATTCGTGTTCCCTTCTCTCCCACCTTGGAACCAGAAAATAAAAAATTGTGTTTTCATTCAAAACAAATTAAAATCAATGTTTGAAGCATTGCAAAAATTGTATAATGTATCTTATTTAAATTTCTATCATTAGTTCCTTATTATCATTCATGTTAATCCTCGCTACAGATTTTTTTTCCCACTTAAACACCCTTCTACACACTAATAATTAAGAACTATGATAGCCTGGACGGGTAGTAAGAGGTTTGAAAAAAAAGAGTAATATTATCAAACCATTAACCGTTCATTATCTGGACCATATGTTCTAAGGTATTATTACTATTGCACTAGACCGCCGAAGACAGGGACATAGGGGTTCGATCTTGGTCGGGAATATTGAGGGTGATTTTCCTAAATGTTTTTCCACTCTTTCATGGAAGTGTGAGTACAATTCCTCTAATTTCAAGCTTTCTAATCCTTAACAGATTAGTTTAATTAGTACACAGGCGTATAACCTGAACGGGTAGTAAGACGCAGTGCTATGAAAATAAAATATCCACACTTAATTCGCGTAAGTCGTTAAATGTATGGCCATTATTAGGACAGGGTTCCTTATGTCATAAAAAAGAGGTTCAGATCTTTAATAAAAGGTTTTGCATTGTAAATATGTGAAAAAAGCCCATCTGATCTGTAGCTGAGCTTAACAAAAAAAAACACGATTTGGACAAGAAAAGAAGTTTATTTTCTTTGATACGATGACTAGATTTTTATTATTTTCGAAATAGTTACTTGTGTTGAAATCATTGAGGAATCCAGAGATGGGGCATGGGGATCGTACGAGACACCCCCCTCCCCCTTAAGAAATTATCTGGTTAGTATTAACAATAATAACTAAATATTAACCCAATTAAATATGTTTTATAGTCGCTACTATTTGTACTGTCATATTATATCTCACTAGCCAGTTGCTTCACTTGTTAGACAGTGTCAATAAGGGATTTATTTTCCCGTTTCGGTGGCCACATGGTCTAAGGAACTACTCTAGCAGTAGACTAGACTTCCGATGATTTGGAGATCAAGGTCTGAATCTTGGTTGGGTGTACTGAGGGTGTGTTTTCCAAAATGGTTTTCCACTCTACCTCTACACAAATGTTGGTACATTTCCTGTAAATATGACCTTTATAATCTAAAAAAAAATACTATCGTAATTATTATATAAATGTATAACTCAAACGGGTATTAAGATGGCTGCGCTAAAAAAACTATTTAGTTTTAAAACATAATTTAACTAACAAAAAGCAACATAAAACATATATAAAAGATTAACTTGTATGCAAATTTTCTTTTCAAATTTTCTCATTAATTAATTTCTTAATTACTCTCAAATTTTGAAGAATTTTTTCATCAAAATTTTCCGAAGCGGAGCCTTTACCGGCCCTTTCCCGTGAGAGCGCTTGCGCTCCCCTCACCCCCGGTACTAAAATTATGGCTGCACCTCTCACAAAAATCCTGGATCTGCCTCTGATTGAAAGGGTCTGATTTTTATGAAAAGCGTTAGTTAAAAGTAAATTTATGATTTATCAGTTTAAAGTCCAGAAAAAAAAATTGAGCATTCAACCATATATCTAACATGGTTATCAACCCTTATCATACGTTATGGAAAATAAACTATTAAAGAACAAAACCAGCAATAAAATGTAACATTAAAATCATCAAAATCTTTATTCACAACGCCATATGAAAATAAGATAGCTCTTTTTATATCTTTCAACTTTGCCAAGTTTATTGTACATACGATAACACTTTTTTTTCTTTCATAAAGGTTATGCGATACGAATACGACGATATCCAATAAAATTCTAAGAGAGTGGCGATAGTATTTAATCACACACAATTTTATGACGCAAGTTTAACTAGATAAATCCTATTTTATTAGAAGTGGCTTATTCCTTTCTATAAAATAATTTAGAAACAGTTTTGATATTTACAATAATTATTTAAGTTTTATTGACTCAATATTTATTTGATAAATTTGGTTATGTGCTTTAAATCAATAACTTTAATTATTTTCTTATGTAACTTATATCATTTCAATTACATTATTAAATGTATGTTACTTACAAATTTATAACTATATTCATTAATAATATGAATGTATCTTGCGTCATCAAATTGTAAGATGCAGCGCACAAAAGAGTTCACTCGCTAAGTAAAGTTATCGTACAGATAAAATCAAACTTATCTGTTTCAAACACTAGAAGTAATACATTTTACAGTGTAATCAAGAAATATCTGATTAACTGAAAGGAAAGATTTGTTAAAATTTAACCAGGTATAAATTCAAACCCTAGACATTGGAGCTGGGACAGCTTTTGTTAAGTTACAGTTCAATGTTCATAGGAAAGGCCTTTTAGGAAACACATACAGTACTCATTTTTCTCCCCGTAATAACTACATTGGTCATGTTACCATATCATTTTTGTAATTTTCCACAAGGTATGCTAATTGAATTGTTGGGTAATATTTTTACTCCTGGTTTGAATTAACATCAAATCAATTGCGAAGCAGTCGTCAAATTAAGCAGTGCTCAAAAAAGTTGAGTTAAATAGTAATTCCAAAAATGTTCCAGCATCTGGATTTGTGAAATATTTTGTTCCCACTCCTACATACTGAATTATATTCTACCTAGTTTACCCTAAATGGAAACGACAGCTTTTAATGCGCATTTCTGGCAACACTGTCCCTTATGATGAATAAATGCCTTTTTCAAAGTCTACCATAACTAGTAGATTTCTAAAAAGACTATTTTTTGCCCAAACATGCCAAATTTAGTGATTGAAGAGTTTCAAAGTAAGCAATGTCTTATTGGGCTAAAAAAAAAAGCCAGGGGAACATCCTGGCTCTCTTTTTTTTCTCATCTTTTGTACGATGAACAATTTCCATGTCGTGAAATTTAACAACAATTTTTTATATTCCTTTAAAATATTTCTCATTTAATGCCACTATTCTCATGACAGCAACTGTCAATATCATCATCTCATTACATTTATAATGGAGCAGTATTTGATTTATTTTGTCCAAAAGAAGTTTTGCTTAAAAATCCCTCCAAAAACCCCGCCAGCCTTTTTCTCCCGTTCTCTACACTCCTATCTTAAAGCTTTAATATTTGTAGAGCATGAGAAGATAACAATCGTGGTTGTTACAATCTTATCAAAACAAAATTTTCACCCGTAGCTATAGTAATATTCATAGAAACCAATATTTTATAAACTTCACTTCTGATCATAGAGAGTTTTGGCCGTTGGAATGATCTTCCACGATAATTAATATTTCTCATCTATTTGACGTCCTTGGATGTAATGTGGTTGCTCTAATTTGGTTCTCTTGCTCAGTAAATAATTTCTTAAGACGCACTGACGGGTTTTCCGTAGTTTTCGTTCGACTGAATTGGTTATAGAGCAAGAGCCCACGACGGCCAGACCTTCGTTATTTTATAAAAGCCGAAAATTTCTCAGGGCATGTACCCTACACAGGTAAGAACGAGCAGCGAGTATGGAGTTGGTATTGTGGTTACTTGGGCAGGTAGCTGGTAGTAAAGGTGTATAAAATAGTACCTCAAATTCGTTAAAGCATATAGCTTAATTTTTTTATATTTTCTTCGGAATAACATTAGAAATCACGTCATCCATTGCCGGACACTTTGTACGGTTGCAACCCCCTGCCAGACTCCCCTAAACTTTAATAAATTATAATTATACTTTCGTTATAGTACAAAAGCTGGGTTCTACATATGTTACTTGAGGACCTATAAAAAAATGTTACCTCAATAGCCGGACAGTTTTAATAGTTTTTACATCTTGACAGACACATTGAAAGTCTGCTGTAGGTGCGAGCGCGAGGTGACAACTGTTCAAGCGGGTGCGAGTGAGATAGGGCGTTTAGTCTATTGCAATTGTTTAAAAAATCCAATGAAAAGAATAGTTTTATTACGTTCATAGCTATCTTATATAAAGTAAAAAATATTATTTTATTATTATAAAGTACAAAAAAAAGTATTATTACATGTAAAAATTTTTTTAATCATTATTATGATTTTCATCTTTGTCGTCAATATTTTCATTATCTTCGTCACTACTACTCCAGTCCGTGGCTTGATCGTCGTCAATATCACCT
>CABFOW010004255.1:34064-59301 GCA_902141385.1 Timema californicum
TATATATATATATAAACCAACCAAATCAAACACAAGTATATATATATATATGTATATATATATGTGTGTGTGTGTTTTATTTGGTTGCCTTCATTATATAAAACTTTATGTTAGTGAAATTTAAAACCATTCAATATTTTCATTTCACTAAAACTGGTGTCCGTATTGGTAGCGAGCAAAAAGACCATTTAAATAGTGATCGAATGTCATATTATAATTATAAGCAGCAACTGACTGGGTTTATTGTTCTTTCTTTATATGTTTATGGCATATATGACTGGTAGGGACATGACATCCACGTTCGGTCGCCTTTAGTGTAGACTTTTATCCGCTCGGTGGGAAAAGGACGTTGGCCAGGGTACACCATAGGAGGTTGTCTACAAGTTGTACCCTCAATGAGATGATGATGGTAGTTATTATGAAGTTGTAGAGCCGGTGTGTCTTGAACCAACTTAGGCCTAATCATCCAAACCCTGTTGTTCATTAGGATCATTCCCTTCAAAGTGAAAATACTCAACGCACCAGCTGACAATCGAACACAAGTAACAGAGCTAAATGGGTGAGACGCGGCTGGACGCAACTCAGTACCCCTCTCCAGAGTCGGTCTGGTGGCCGGAGGACGCAACTCAGCACCCCTCTAATATTTGTTGAGAAACCTTTTATGCAAAGAGCAAATTTTTATCAACTTCCAGGAAGAAACTTGACAAGTATTAAAGAACTATTTAATCGCTGCGCGTAGGAAGTTAAACTTAATTTTAAAAAAGTTTGCTTCAATTCAGTGTATGCATTATATCAAAAAACTGTTTTATCCATTTTAAAAAATGTTAACTTTCATCCCCTTCCATCCCCAACTTAATACTGTAACAAATTTAATTTAGGTATTAAAATTGCAAACATTTTTCTTTACATTAGAATAATATTCATAATTAAAATCGTCCATCTATTCTGAATACACCCTACCCTTTCAATAATCCACTCTTACAAGTGCCGTGTTAAGTGGTGTTATGAATAGGGAGGAGGGGGGGGGGTGAGATTTCTGGGTTGAGTTATACGATACTTAATTCGTAGCTGTAGACACTCGGATGTCCGACAAGTTGCCCCGGTTGTCGTAACACGGCGTCTCCCTGCCCTCCTCTTCTCCTCTAGGTCCCTGCACCCTTCTGAAACCCACCCCCCGGCCCCCTACACAACTACCCCCACTCCCTATTTTCATCCCTCCATCCCCTAACACTAGAGGCTCACGGTACCAACAATCACCCTTTTCATCCACCTCCATGGTTGTCGCACTACTCTGACCACTTTGCGCCTGTCCGTCAAATGGGAGAAGGGTGGGGAGGGGGTCGATACTCTGTACATACACAACTCCCTCATCTCTCTCGCTCTTACTAAAACGTATGTCTCTCTCATGGTCTCTTTGACGTACCGGCGTTAGCCGTCCCGGAACTGACAACATTGGCCACACGATCACCCCCCCCCCTCTCCCTTTCTTCCCCTTCCGCTTTTCACACAGTTTCCACCAAACCGGGGTGGTAGTGTTCGTGGGGTGAAAATAACAGGAACCTAATTCCGTTTAGGATCACTTATTCCAGTGACAATATTTGAATTATTATATACGTTGGCTTACAAAACACTCACGAAGTTGCCCACTCGGTGAATTCAAAGCTATTTTGCCAAACGGGTTTCATCTTAAGGTGGGGTGGAAAGGGACGCAAGAAAATGCCAGTGTGTTTGCAGTTTTTATAATAATAATTAATTTTTGTTTTTTGTCCAAAATAAATAACATATTGCTCCAGTTCAAACATAGAGCTTAATTTTCTGCGCATGGTGATATCAACAGTTGTTGAATATCCGTACTGACCACAGCGGTATTTTATGAGAAACTTTTTTAACAAAGAGAAAAAAAATTGTAATCAAAATCCAGAACACCCTTGACAAATATCCAAGAACTGTCAAGATTATCAACATGTGAAGAAAATTAAACTCTCACGTTTCAACTGAAGCAATATTTTATTTATTTTGACAAAAAAAAAGTTTTGCTGTAAAAACTGCAAAGACACTGCCCTTTTATTACGTACTCTACATTCCAAAATTAAGTCAACTGTGCTCGAAAATCCTAAGAAAAAAAAGGGGATTCATCATTTTACTTTATTGTCAGTAACGCGTAGATCAAGGTTCAAATCTCAGTTGGGTGCACTTTAGGTGTTATATTCCCACATTTTATTAATCACCGTGGGTTTCCCCATGGTCTCTCCTCACTAAACCAATAACTCTTTCTTAGAATTACGTTCCTCATCCTTATCCTGTAGCTTAAGTTGTTTTTGACCTTGGTACTGAACTTGATTATAGATATAATGTAGTTACATGGCATCAGCACTCTGTTGGCGAAGATAGTGACAATTTCTGTGGATAGAAGGTGTAATTTGGTCAGCACAACAAACCAACCAGCCACTAATCTAAGTCTTTTAGATCGGAGTCGCTACTTTTTCATTCAAGTAGTTCCTCATTTGTCCTCACGAGACTGAGTTGACGCCGTTCAGGATCCACTGCTTCACAGAAAATCTGTAAGCTCCAGGGA
This sequence comes from Timema californicum, assembly GCA_902141385.1. Classification (NCBI taxonomy): domain Eukaryota; kingdom Metazoa; phylum Arthropoda; class Insecta; order Phasmatodea; family Timematidae; genus Timema; species Timema californicum. The sequence continues at coordinate 36,640 of CABFOW010004255.1, forward strand.
TCGAACCTTGAATCTTTGGATCTGTAGCCAGGGGCTCTGACCACTAGACCACTGAAACAAACACGGACGGCCCACTACTTGTTCAGGCTGCACGCATATTAATTAATTATTCTTATGTGTTAGGATTGGGGAAGGTTTAATTTAAAGAAAATACATCTTCATCCGCATTGAAAGAGAAAGGGGAACTATCCAGGAACAAACACTCTCATTACACCCGACCGAGATTTGAACTCTGATCTTCACGTCATCAACAGCTCAGCCTCTTTGAGTGAGTGATGTTTAGACCATTGATTTTCAACCTTTTTCAACTCACAGCACCCTAAATAGGCACTAAAATGGTCAGGCACACCATCAGTTTTCTAAAGAGAGATTTAATCTTTAAAAACAACACCAATATTAAGATTGTGTTTGAATATTCAATACAGTAGCCCCGTGGCTTCTTTGGTGCTGACTGAAAGCTCACAGCTGACTTCTGACAGACAACATTTAGGTATATAACTAAATTTTGACTGTCAGAAGTGACAGCTGCTAAACACATATTTTTGCAGATCATATGGTTCGGCGTAAGGATACATAACTTGGTCTGGTAACTTTTTTAATCTGTCAGTTGTCAGCTGTGAGCTGTCAGTCAACACCAAAGAAGCCATGGGGCTACTGTAGTTAAAACTCTAATAAGTGTGTTATTAAAAAAAATTAGTTATTGATTTAAAAAGTTTGTTTATGTATCTCTACCCCTCCAATTTCCAAATTCACACGGCAAACCTGACGACTCTTCGCGGCACAATGGTTTAAAAACTCTGCCGTTCGGTGCGAGTGCTAGGCTTGTGGGTTTGATTATATATATATATACACACACACATACATGAACGTGTAACCGATTCTAAATGTGTCTTGCACGATATGTGTTGCGTTCCCCGTCACTGTCTTGCCTAGTCTAGTCCATGCACGATATATAGCATTTCGAATGAAACGAGAAACGACTGGTCTGATCACTATATTATTTAGAGTGAAAGTGGTCGGGGGAAGCTTTTTAAATAATCAACACACGACACGTTGAAGGGGAAAAAACCAGCCACTGTCAGTAGAAATGAATAGAGGGAATCGATCTACTTGATACGTTATCGCAATAGTTATCAATTTACTCATCATCGTTAACCTAAGGCCAGTTTAGTGACCTAATTAGAATATGGTCAGTTACTGTGTGTGTTCAATATTAGGCCGTCACCATTATTATAATCATATTTGAGGTAGAGGTCGCATTAATATAAAATTACATTTTTGTCTACTTTTAATAACTCTTTATCTGATTGAGATGTTAAAGCACAATTTTCAAACACACGTATGTTGTAAATAAATGACTTACAAACTCTTATTTATCAGACATTCCTATTTTCATAGGGAAAACCTTATTTGTAGTCACTATATTTTGAGGCAAACTGGAAGGGGGCGTGTGAAAAAAAAAAGTCTGAGCTTTTTCAGTTGTTATAGCAAAACTTTTTTTTTTTTGCCCAAAGTAAATATTGCTCCAGTATAGACATGAGTATAATTTTCTTCACATGGGGATATCATCAGTTGTTGAATATCTGTCAAGATCATAGCAACATTAGATGTTGAACTTTTTAAATTAAGATAAAGAGTTGTCATTCAATTCTAGGACATATTTGACAGATATTTAGCAATTGTTGATATAACCATGTGGAGAAAATGAAAACTTTTATGTTACTACTGGATAAATATTTGGTTTATTTTGACCTAAACAAATTGATTTAAAAACTCCAAATAACACTACCCTTCTCTCGCGTTCCCTGCATCCCCACCTTAACGTATTCATACGTCAAGACATGTGATCGGCAGCTGTCTCCTTTGAAAGCTCATATCAAGCTTTAGAAAATAACATTAATAACAAATTATAATGTTATCAAGGATGATTGCAAACAATTAGTTTGCTATTTTCTAAAAGGTACTTTCGACCATAATCCTGCTATACGATGCACGCCTTGTCTTCCAAATATTATAATTTGGTTTTTTATTCACACTTTTTATCCACCCGTTTAAAAATAAGGGATTAGTCTCGACTTGAAGAGTTAAGGGCAGGGAAGGAAACGCATCATTATCCAGTCACCTACAAGGGTGGACGCATGGTCTCAGGTGTTACTCAAGCAATATACTATACTTACAGTGATGGAGGGATTGGGGTTCGAGTACTGGTCCTGTGCTAAGTTTTTTAAATGTTGTTTCTCTCTCTTTCTATATATATATATATATATATTTCAGTACATTTCCTATAAATCAAGAGTGTTAAAATCTTGTTTGAACGTAAGGGCCGTATTGGAAACTAAACATACACATATTTGCTGCTTTAACTAAACAGATTATGGGAACTGTCCCCCTTTATAAAATGAGTGAGCCTACATATTTGGTACACTCATCTTATATGTCCGATTTCCTCAAATTATGCTAAATTACTAGCTTTCGTTTATCTACAACGTTTTTAAAAACAAGAAAAACAATCCACACACATGGTCACATGGTTTCAAGTGTCACTCTTGCAATATATGATATGCCTAGTGATGGGTAGGTTGGAGTTTATATCTTTTCTGGGAGTACTAAGGTTGTGTTTGACTAAATTTGTTCCCCTCCCTCCTCAAAACACATTCTTATTCCCCACAAATGAGGATATGAGGATAAATTCCAATTACACGTCCATTAGTGTAAATGTGTGGATATCTCAGATGCGTAACAAAAAAGATTTCATAATTCTGCGTAAGTTAGATACCTTATCGCGCACTGCTTATGACAGGTGAACACGCTCATCATTTGAATAGTATTGCTTTGCTTCAAATGAGGGTTTTAATTAATTAAAAATAAATATAATCATTTGAAAATTTTGATTTTGAGATGAACACATTCTTGCAAATGATCTACTAATTAAAAAAATGTAGGCCTCTTGGTTTGTTATTGTGCAGTGATTATGAGTTATGACAAACAAACAAACTGTTGATTTTAAAACATAAATATAGAAGAAGATAGACCCGTTTTGAAAGTGTAGCTACTTGAATACGCATTAAAATAAGTATTTATTTGCTGCGTGTAAAGATTAGAAAATTATATTTTCATACTGATTGCCAATAAAATAGTTTTTTTTAAAAATTATATTTAAATGCTATAAACTCACCGTTAAACACACACCTTCGGGCTGGTATCTAGTTCTCTTTCGGTTCTTAAACACCCATTCAACATTTTTACGGAATTTCATCGAGCTATAAAATGGAAATAACTTTTTACTGGGCAGCCATACAATGAGGATTTCTTTTTTCGTTCTGCTTTTTCACAAGCCATCAAAAATTAGGCAAATAAAGACAATGGGTAAACGAATAAAAAGTCGGGCGAGAAGGGGCAGGGGAGCAGGATTAAAAGGTAGTAAAAAAACAACACAGGACCATAAACAGAGGAAGTAATACAGCCCACAGTGTAGGAAGCAATTAAAAAGAAAATCGTACAAAGAAAGAGAAAACTGTATCTTATGGCCAAATAATTTCAAGCGGATGCCATAAAAATTGCTACGGTGAATTATTTTGTTGTCGGAGTGTTTTCATTTAATACTTATTAATTCTAAAATTGATAAGTCCAACAACTTAGCTCAGTCGAGAGCATGTCTGTCTACTAAAGTAAGGGGCCCTGGTTTGATTCCAGATGGGGCTGAAAGAATTATCATTGGAGAAATGTGGATTTACCCTTACACAGTGATGAATTAACGGCTGGTAGCTGGATGTTGTGTCTTTTCTGGGTTAAAGTTAATCTCTGAGTAGTATGCTGATATAATCAATCGGTTCACAAAGTGAACGTATAATACAACAAAAGATTTTAAAAATAATTTGAGAATAAAGTTATTTTAATTTCGTTCCGAAGCTTTTCAAATTTTTTTTTTTAGAAATTTGCTACACCGATTATGAAGAAGATTTATTTTTACTTTCTCAGTCAGAAAAAAGTATTATTATATGCTTAATATGTTTTCTATGAATACAAACGTGTGGGATTTACAATTACAAATTAAGAGTGTAATCTTCTTCGCATGGTTATATTAATAGTTATTGAATATCTGTCAATGGTGTCATGGAATTTAATAACATTTTCTCTTTATTTAAAAAGTTTCTCATTTAATGCCGCTATGCTTATGACAGATATTCAACAACTGTTGATATCACAGTGGGAAGAAAATTAAACTATGTTTCTATTGGAGCAATATTTTATCATTTATATGATATGTTCATATTTCACCGATAAATTACTATATTAGTTCTGAATAAAAAATAAGGTTAGTTTATTGATTTATTAATATAATAAAACTTTTTCAATATATTCAAAAATTTCTCTAACGTCTTTTTTCAAAATAGTTGCCCGGGGATTGTTTTAAATGATATTTAACATAGTATCCTGTTTTTTTAAGAGTAAAATACAATTATTAATGGGGGCTCACCGAGATAAGATTTTTGAAAATATTATTACAAACTATAATATACCATTATGAAGATGTACATTAGCCCCATGGCTTCTTTGGTGCTGACTGACAGCTCACAGCTGACTTCTGACAGTCAACATTTAGGTATAATAACTAAATTTTGACCGTCAGAAGTGACAGCTGCTAAACACGTGTTTTTGTAGATCATATGGTTTGACGTAGGGATATATAATTTGTTTTGGTAACTTTTAAAAGCTTTTATCTGTCAGTTGTAAGCTTTCAGTCAGCACCAAAGAAGCCATGGGGCTACTGTATATACAATTGAGTCGTACCACTTATGTCTCGTGTGTGCTAATTTGTACTCGGGTAAAATTTTATTTTTATTTTATTTTATCGCGCAACTTGTGATACTAGTAGATTTTATCGAGTACAAGAAGAATTACAGTCAATTAGTTTCGCAACCTCTTTATGCAGCGCAATTGTTTTTATTTTAATGCATCGTTGAACAACTGGAGCTAACAGGCTTTTGTAGGGAACATACCACTCACTCAATTAGGAACTCTAATAGAGACGTTCTGTGACAGCTTTATTAAACAATCGCAGGAAAATACTTTACTCAGGTCAAAGAGGTGTGATTTATTCAAAAGACCTGGAGCAATGGTACCAATTGTTTTAATCTCCAGGTTTAATTCTCAAGGTAAATGTAGAAAGTGCAGCAACTAAGTATTATACTTATCTTGAACTATAAATATATATATTTACTGTCCAACTGTAATACAGACCTAATATATTATATTTATAATTAGTTTGTCAGTATAATTAAATATTTAGCACCGCGTCTTACTACCCATTCGGGTTATACGGTTATGTACTAGTTACGCTAATTGTTTGAGAGATTAAGAAGATTATATCAACACGAAGTGTACCCGAATTTGCATGGATACAGAGTGGAAAATAATTTTGGAAAAAACACCCTCAGTACACATGACCGCGATTTGAACCTCTATTTCCTCGTCATCGGCAGTCTAATCTACTGCGAGAGTAGCAAGTTAGATAATATATTATATTGACAAATATAATAGGCATATAGAGTATATATAGGCCTATATATTATATTGAACACTATACAAATAATTTAACACTATTTAATTTATTACTGAAGATTATATATACACACACACTAAATAAACAAGTAAAAATACGTCCCCTTCAAACTCCCCTTAGGGGGGCGGCCTCGGTAAGCAATACGTTGCAGCGCAGACGTTCAGCTCTAAAGCAATATTTATTTCTATAAGGCATTCACGAGCTAAGTTTACCTGAATGATAGCTCAAAATGTTACTAGAAGTTATACCTAATATATCACTACGCCAACAGCTGACATCTATCACTTTGGATGACTGTAATGAAAACAGATGGTAATATATTAATGTGATAGTTAACCACAATGATTTAGGCCAATATTATTAATATATTTATTTTAGGTCGGACACAATGTTTATTTATCGTTTTATTCCACTTAAAAAAATATTCACAACACTTTCACAAAAAACTTATAACGAACATAGCCTCAAAATGGCAACTGACGAATTTAAACCATATGATTGAACATAACGGTAAAAAAGTTTTTTTACAATGATGCGGGCACGCAGTTGATGAAAATATTTTATTCAGTTAAATATTTCAAAATACGATAAAATAATCATAAAATCATGTATTGTATGTTAAAAAATGACAATAATTTTCTCTTTTGCAAGTAAATACGATGCCTGTATTAAAAGGTATTGATGTGTGCACTATATTACACAAAATCAGTAACGTTCCAAAACAAAAATTAAGTACTTTTAATTATGTTTAAAATATTGTTTCAAGTTGGACCAAAAGAAATTATTTAAAAAAATGAAATAGTATGAGAAAACTTAAGTTTACGTTATTTTAAATGTAATATATAACAGGTAATTAAAGATCTTTACATTTATAGCAAAACTGTGATCTTTTACAAGTGTTGGCAATCCAAAACCTAAACATATGATTTTCGAACTGTCATCCAGGTAAAAACCTATCGTGAATGAAATATACATTGCATTGCATAAAAATATTGTTGACGTCAAAAGATTACAACATAGCTCTTTTTAATTCACAATCCTAATCATGAGTTTTATTTATAGAAACAAAATTTGTGAGAATTTGACTTTAGCTCATTTTTAACGACTTTTTAAACATATATGCGAAGCCATGAGATTAGGCTTGATGAAAAACGGCCCTAGATTTAGCCTTCCTCTAACAAATACAGTAAATGTTTTATAGGCTCACAACAGAACATTTTAAGATTATTTGCCTTGGAGATAAGAAGTTTCGTAGTTTTCTTTCCCATATTTCTTACCGACATGACAAAGGGTGGTTGTAGGTGAGGGGCAAAACGGGGTATTATCTTAGACAAAATTAGAGAAGTATTTCCAGAAAACTACACAAGCTATTGTTTTTAAGCAGTGTGGCCGGACAGTCACTGATAACTTTCTCGTCCACCGATACAGCAGCCTTTAAGTTGAACTCTTTGTCACCAGAATCAAGAGCCGATCGTGCTAAATGTCCAGCAACCTTGTCATTGACCTCAGGAATGGAGAGTACGTGAAAGAACGCTTGGTCGGAAATCAACAGGTGGTTTTTTTTTCTCCCCCACCCCCCTTCAGAAAAAGACCCTTTCCCCCATATCCCGGATACGTCGTTATATTTCTCAGTTACCCAAGGAGCAAACACCCGTTCCTGTGTGTACGTTATGACCCCCCATTTACCGGCCTCCCTCCGTTTCTTTTTCTTCGCCTCTCTGACCATGTGAAAATTTCCTCAAGTCATGCGATCATGCGGGTCCGACCATTTATTGGGTGGCGTGTTCTCACATCCGTTTACAATGGAACACCTTTTCTTTCTTTCTCTCTAAAACAAGGACGAACTATTTACATCCTGTGCGCTATGGTAGGAAGTCGTAATACGGTGAGGAAATTTGACGGGGATATGTTTGCATCATCTCTTGGTGTGGTAGTCATTGGAAATTGCCAAGATAATAGAGAGGATTTTTTATTTTGATTTAAGAAAAACGTTTCTTTCAGAATTTGAAGATATTCTCATTTATTATTATATTTTTTTATGGGATTTAAGAAAACGCTAGTAAGTTTAGTAATTTTGCACTTTTTTTGACAAAATATTTTTGCCCTAAATAAATTGAGACATTTAGTTTAATTTTCTACAAATGGCAGGCTCAATAGTTCTTGTACATATATTATGATCATCACGGAATATACTTGTACTTTTTCTTTTAAATGTCATTCAATGGAACTGTTGAGATTACTGTTTGTAAAATACTAAACTAATTGTATCCACTGAAGTAGTATTTTATATTTTGTTTTTAAAACTTAAAACAATGACCTTATTTTTTATCCTATATCCACCCTCAAGTGACTCTAAAAGGTTGAAAATACAGTCGTTACATTAGGTTATATTAGATTAGGATTCCAAAAAACAAATTTAGTCATGTAGTATTGATAATTTAAAATAAATTTGTAATATTTGTTTGGTTCTGTTTGCATATCAATGAGATCCGCTTGTCCTCTTGAATTCATGTAGTTTCTCAAAATTGGGCACTCGCCACCCTTCTCAGTTTGTTCGAGAAACGACAAAAATGTTATTACAAGCTTTGGGCATTTACTAATCGAACAATCCAAGGTTTGGCTGTTTGAAGACGTGCAAAGCCCGAAAGTGAATATAACTTCAGGCTTTGGGTATTTTAAAACGTCCAATTCTAGGATTGAGCAAAAATTCCTTCTATTTGCCATTTTTGGGCTTTGCGCCCAACATATGTGCTGATTTTTGTGGGAAGTCCGTTCTGAGAGATCTTTTCTCCCTAACAGAATCCCACCACAAAGACTTCCAAATAAAATGCTGGTTGCTAGTAATCAGCTTCGTCTCCGAGATGAGTTTAACTGAGGAAGGAAAAGGTTCATTGAGGTTATTACATTTGTGCCGGCACTGTTAATTAACTTCTTCCCAATCCGATAACGACAACCTGCACGTGTAAAGGATGCTTTGTCATAAAATAAAAAGTAGGCTTTAGAAGGGAAATGCTTGTGAAGGATGCGGGAAAGACGTTTTAAATGCTCACCACACACACTTGTTTTAAGTCTCCTATTTTTGAGATTTGCTGTTTATTTTTATAGACGAAGTGGATTTTACAGAAGTCTGAAGACATACTTATCCACATTGGTGATCACATGGTCTAACACGTCATTCTCGTTTAAGACTGAATTGGCGGTGATAGGGAGATCGGGGTTTGAGTCCCCCGGTTTGGTGTACTGAAAGTCATTTTGCCAATATAGTTTGGTGCCCTCCCTCTATGCAGATGCAGGTGTATTATTCCCTCTAAAACCCTACCTTCTTCAGTCTTATTTCATTAGCATAATTATTAATTTATAAGTTCAACCCAAACAGGTACTAGGACGTGGTTAAGATTAGCAGTCACACAAAAGAAACTATCTTAACACTAGACTGAAACCAACCTTATTACCAGACTATTAAAATGAAATTTTCTCGACCAATATGTTTATTTTGATCACCTAATGGCCACTCAGTAGCTTACATTCTTTTTTTATAATTATATTAGGTGACATGGCGGTACAGGCGTAAGGTGTCAGACTTCTGTGCTGAAGGTCCGGGGTTCAACCCTCGGTCCCAGCACAGATTTATCTGATTGCCAAACCCTTCCTTCACCCTTGAAAAGACACGTATTAATCCCAATTTGTGAATGTGTGGGGTGCCATGCTTCCACCGTGGTTCGTATCCCACGTTAAACTGTAAGTCCTCCATTTCACCTCACAATCACCCTACCATTACACATTAGCGTAAGTACGTATAATCCGAATGGCTAGTAGATGCGGTGCTAATAACAATAATTTATATTTGTTTTATCAATAAAAAGTTGAAACCAAAGTCATTATATTTTGAAAACACGATTAGAACTTTAAAAAAAAATAGTATTGAAATCATGAACATTTTTAACCAAGAAATTATCATGAATTTTAACGTTTTATTTGCGTCTGAACAAAAAAAAAAGGTGGATTTTTCAACTCTGTCTGTACCTTGTCAGATCTGTAACGGGTTGGTGGATTTGTTTTAAACTTGATATATATGCAGATGTTATAGAACAGTATTTTATTTTGACCCTAGCCTTTCAGCCTTTTAGCTTTGTTTCAAATTGAGTATCTGGGAATACTCTTCACAATAGTTATAAATACGTATTTAATTCTTATGAATCCAAAAAAAGTAGCGTAGTTTACAAATAGCTTATTTTCGGAAAACGGAAATTTTTTGATAATATTTAAAAAGTTTGATTTAAAATTTAAATATAAAGTCTTTATTGTGATTAAATTTAATTCTTATGAATCCAAAAAAAGTAGCGTAGTTTACAAATAGCTTATTTTCGGAAAACGGAAATTTGTTGATAATATTTAAAAAGTTTGATTTAAAATTTAAATATACAGTCTTTATTGTGATTAACAAGACTATGTTTTTTTAGGAAACCTTACTTAAGATTAACTAAGTGAAAAACTTATTTTTGAAAAAAATAATAATTCCAAGCTATAATTTACTAGCCTATATGAAAATTTTGTTCGATTGTGTCATACCATTGATTTTGTGTGCGTTTTATATGCCTTGTCCCATCAGGATTATCGGCAGTTAATTATGCTAATGAATCAGAAAGATCAAAATAAGATCTAGAAGAAATTCACCCGTATTAACGTGGAGGAAAGGGGGAAATCTACAGGAGGAAAAAATATGTCCTCATCTTACCCGGACAGGAGTAAAACCCCAATCTCCCCATCACTTGTAAAATTATTTGATTAGCTTGACTTTTGGTCCACATTTATTATAAATACGGTTTACTTGTTTGAAAATTTAATACCTAAGCAATTTTTTCACTGTTAAAACTGCATATTCGGAATTTTTTGGATGAAATTTAATTGTTTTTTGTTCATAAGAACTTTATTATTGTTAAAAAAAATTAATATTATATATAACATATCTTAATAGGCTAAACTTAGAAGCGATTCTCACCAGCCTTGAAGTGTTCTCGGAAGAGCATCAACATATTATAACCAAATACAACGTTCCTCGGTTATAACAATGGTTTGCGGAGAAGGGACACAATCCACGTTATAAGCGATGACTCAATTATTTTCTAAACAAGTAATTAACAAAAGTCAGGGTGGTCCATCTTTTTCATCTCAAGAGTCAAATCTGATTATCAATTTACACCGTGAGCCGAAGATAATATTTAGTAATTCCATCAACTTAATATAGTCCTTCTTCTACCTGCTTCAGGGTCCGCATGTTGTAATGATACTCTTTTGGACCACTCTCATATATTTAAAAAGTCATGTATGAAGTGTATTTCTCTTTCAAGAACGTTGTGTAAAGTTTCCTTTTAATACTTCATCCATGGAGAATCACACACTTTTAGAAATGATTTCAATACACTACGTTTTAAAACTTTTTTTTTCTTTAAAAGACCAACTCAGTTGTATTAGAAAAATCATGTGACACGCTGGCTCCCTCTACCCAATAGGAAGCCAGCCTTCACAACATCAGTTAGCCAGAAGTTTTTATATTAGTTAGTTTTGACACTGCTGACCAGGGGTCCAAGAGGCAAGAGATAGTTAATATATAAGCCACTTGTGCGTATGAATCCACACAGAAATCGGTAATATAACATAGAAGTAACACAACAGATAGTACTCAGTATGCCGAACGTGTAATATCACACCAAAAAATCCGAAATTTAACAAAAACGGTGTCATTTTATATCATATTTTCAGTACTGAAGTTGTAATCATTTAAATAAGTCGTGTGCAACAACAAAAGTATTGATCATTTCATAATTATAAGTATCACATATAATCAGTTTACATAACCGTGTGATAACTGCGTAGTAAGGCCTGTACGCGTCATCATCATAAAATCCAGGTAAAATTATAAATAGTGCTCAATAACAGGGCAATATCACAATAAATCACATATCAACCTAATTGGCACTGTATTGCGAGTCAAATATATCAATATAAAAAACAATATCATCATAATGTTCTAAGGCGTCATTTTCTTAATAGACTAGACTGCCGATGACAGAGAGATAGGGGCTTGATTCCCGGTCGTATATACTAAGTTTTTCCTAAATGGTTTTCCTCTCTCCATCCACGCTAATTCAGGTACACTTCCTTTAAATTCAACCTAACTAATTAGCGTAAATAGCACCGAATGCATACAACCTGAAATTTAGTTAGACGTGGTGCTCAGAAAAAAAATTATAGACTTACAAACAACACTTCATAAACAATAATTATTTTCACTACTTATATATAACTGTATTTTTTGTTGGATGAACCTTTCATATCTTACTGCAAAAAACATTATTCTATATCGTCCAAAAATGTATTATTAAATATGCATGCACACACACACTGTCACAAAACAGCTTAGCATAATAAATATATATTTATACATATTTTTTATCAATCAAATAAATGCATAGTAAATGAAATCATAAAGTTTTAAAATAAATAATTTTATTTTAATCATTAGCTATTTCACATGTCTCACCGAAGGTTTCCCTTTAACATTCCTCCAGGATACTGCGAAGGCCACATTTTAAGTGAATGCGGGCCGCATTTAGCCCGCGGGCCACCAGCTGGACCACACTGGTCTAATATACTAAATACTCTTACAATATTACACTACTGAGCGCGATAAACATGGCGAACGCAAACACAAGCGGGTTACAGGGAAAGTGACTGATGAAACAAATAAGGCACAATGCATAATGTGTGTAAAAACATGGTTTTCAAAAACTCTTCATTTTCATGTTAAGCAATACAATTACTCAACAAATTTATTTAATCACTTCTTTAAAATGTCTGTAATTATTTTTTATTGGAGATGTATTTTTATGATTATATTTATCAGCGAAGCAAAATGCATGCATTTTTCCTTTCAAAGCCACGGGGATATAATGAGACCCGCGTTAAGTGCGAATTCGCATTGTAACAGACAGCGCTGTAACCGGGGAATGGTGTACCTAGTAACTAGGCATCCTTTCCGGCTAATAACACACTCCCTTAGGGGCTGGCGTGGGAAAATACAGGTAGCAAAAACCAACCCCGTAACAGTCATTAAATAACACATACATATATTAGCTGTTGTATTTAACACTTTTTGTAGAAGATGTATAGAATAACCAGTCATTATACATATTACCGAGAACAATAGCTAGCTTAACCTGACATAACCTAAATTTACTTAACCACCTTTTTCTAAAATAACCTAGGAATTAGGCGAACCTGCAAGAAAACTGAGCAAAACTTCTATAGAACTGGATAAAAGAATGATAGCATATTCCGGGACTTCAAAAAGACAATAACTTGAAAATAGGTATGAAATACAACAGAAAAACATATTTATTTCATAAGTTGCCAAAACCACTTTGGCAATGTATAGAACGTCTGGATTTAACACATTGCCGGTGACATTTATATTATTACTTAGCAGCACGTCTTACTACCCGTTCTACTTATATGCTTGTGTACTAATTACGGTAATGTGTAAGAAATGAGGAAAGTTTAATCATTTAAAGTAGGTGTATTCTGGAGAGTGAACAAAATCACACCATTTCTAATGCGTCTGTGAACAAAAGCTAGGGCGTCGTAACAAACGATGTCTTGTACGATTATTATTAAAATTAACCAATGCTCGCATGAATTAAAAGTGCTTGTTTCATGTGCCATCGCTTGACGATCTGTCAGTACCCAGCCTAATTATTGTTTAAGCCCAGTAGCGACGTGGGTGTCCTTGTAATCACGGTCTAGGATGCCGACAAGCAAATGGAGGTGGGTCTAATATAGCCGCGGGGCAGGTTCCATGATTTATAGAGCCGCATCAACACACTCCTTGCTACACTTCCACCTTGATATAATTGTTATCAACACCGCTGCCTCCCCATCGTCTCTAGTTCGTTAGCGACCGAGCTAACGATGCCGTCACGTTATTAGACCACAGGTGGCGCAGCGTGCGTGGCGGTGGAGAGCCGGTCTCTTCGACTTGGTCGGTTGAATAGCGATCTATTATTCACTTTCTCCTATATACGGAGTACAAAGATGTATTTTGACCGTAAACGTTATAAATCTATTCGTCCTAAGGACCCCACCCACTCGAAATAAATGGCAGTCATGAAGTATCATAAACTACTAAAAAGAAAACCCTTTAATGCTTTACCATATTTATATTACTGCCAAGAGCTTAGAAAATAAATATTTTCTCAGGGTCGTCCACTAAAAAATTCTAAAATTCATTTAGTATACATAGGTTGTATATATACAGTTCTAGACCACCTTAAGGGGGTTCCCTCAATTTCTGGGGGCATAAAGAGCCTCCTACCCTCCACGCACCTGGAGTGTTCCCAAGATAAAAGGAGTCATGATACGATTTTAAATTTTGTCGTTTCATCTAGAGCCGTATCCTTTATCTAGTGTAATTTTAGAGCAAGAAACCGAGATATAAAATTCATGATATTAAGCTTGGATCTCGATTATTTTGATATAAGTGAGATTTGAACTAGACATCCCTTGAATCTGTAAATATGTATTTATAGAAAGATAGAGTAATTTGGTATTTTATGCCAATATTACTTATATATACCTAATCTAACAACTTTATTTTATATTTATTTTAAAACATTTGTCACACTATAGACCTAAGTTATTTTGATCCTAGAGATTTTTTACGTTCACCTTTAAGGCACATTTTAATTTATTACTCATGAGAGGTCATTTTATAATTTGGATACCATCGCTGCACATATTTTGATGGCCTTTCTAGCATCTCTAGTTTTTCAAATGCAATAATACTATAATTGATTGTCATCCTTTTATTAAGTTTGGTTGATTTCATATTCATTGTGTTTATACGCGAACTTTCCTCAAAATGGTGGGAATGGAGGGGGGCTATATTTAATAAATTGACCGCAACCAATCGGTGTCGGCATTGAGAGTCCCCTATAATTATGTAGTATAGCCTCATTAATAAATAACGATGGGTCATTGCTCCGATAAACTCAAATAGTGGCACACACAGAAATTTACTTTGGGAGAAGCATAGAACATAATTATTAGATTGAGCCCCATAGACTTCATTAGTTATTATTCATCCAGGGATTAGATCGGGAGAGGGGGAAGAAATAACCCGGTACATAGTCAGTTTTTTAAGTGTTCTAATATACCTACATAATTTAGGTTATAACAACTATAAATTGTATAAAACTCCATCATGCTACGAGCCTTTACATTGATGAGGAACACAAAAACACATTACTAATACTACTTTAGAGGAAAGGGTGCTTGAAAACCCCCCCCCCATTTTTAGNGTAACTGGAGAAATAACCAATTTTTAAAATAAATTAGGGACAAAGTAAATGGTACCAATTAAATAACATATGTGATTTGATTTATTTTATGTTACTAAACGCGACCCATTTGAGAATATTATTGGGGGGAGGGGGCGCGTGTGCACCACCTGTTCCTTTTGAATATCAATAGTTAGTCCCAATCTGAAAATAAGTCTATGCATTCGACACATCATTAGTGAACTTTAACAAGGGCCACCCTTTTCACTTATTTTAACCCCCCCCCCACCCCTTCAAATCTTAGAGGTGGAAAATGGAGAACAGCGTATTTATGTGCTTACACTGCTACTCTATCTGTTATATATTTATAAATAAATATAAATAAATAAAATAAAATAAATAAATATAAAATAAATATAAATAAATATAATAAATATAAATAAATATAAATATATATAAATAAATATAATAAATATATATAAATAATATAAATATATAATATATAATATAAATAATATAAATATATATATAAATAAATATAATAAATATAAATAAATCAATATAAAATAAATAAATATAAATAAATATAATATATAGATTTGGATATTGCGATATAATTCTTAAATATTGCGACATTATTCTTAAATATCAATTTCGACCCTTAAAATTCCATAATATAATTAAAAGGTATCATTCAGGAGGTATTACAAATTTTTAATTTGTTCTCGTGTATATCATTAACCGTGTGCAAGGTATAGACTGAAAACTTCAATGTTAAGAGACCATTGAGAAGACCTCAATGCAGATGGTAGGACAAAATTGGACCTGAAAGAAATTGGGTGTAATGAGATGGACTGGTTAGAACTAGCTCAAGATAGGGATATACTATAATGAGGTGAACTGGATAGAACTAGTTCAAGATAGGGATATGGTGTAATGAGGTGTACTGGATAGAACTAGCTCCAGTTAGGGATAGGTGTAATGAGGTGTACTGGATAGAACTAGCTCCAGTTAGGGATAGGTGTAATGAGGTGTACTGGATAGAACTAGCTCCAGTTAGGGATAGGTGTAATGAGGTGTACTGGATAGAACTAGCTCCAGTTAGGGATAGGTGTAATGAGGTGTACTGGATAGAACTAGCTCCAGTTAGGGATAGGTGTAATGAGGTGTACTGGATAGAACTAGCTCCAGTTAGGGATATAGTGTAATGAGGTGAACTGGATAGAACTAGCTCCAGTTAGGGATATAGTGTAATGAGGTGTACTGGATAGAAGTAGCTCCAGTTAGGGATATAGTGTAATGAGGTGAACTGGATAGAACTAGCTCCAGTTAGGGATAGGTGTAATGAGGTGTACTGGATATAACTAGTCCAAGATAGGGATAAGGTGTAATGAGGTGGACTGGATAGAACTAGCTCAAGGTAAGGATAAGTGGCTTACTTTTGTAAGTGTGGCAATGAACCTTCGAGTTTCTCATACCATATTAAATAAGTTTGTTAGTAAGTAAGTACAAAGAGTTAATTTAAAAAATATTTTAATAATTACTTTGACACAGTTCTCTCATACCAATAGCAAGACTTTCAAAAATACATTATTGGCGGCCCCAGCCCTACTCATATTAAAATGGTACTGCATATGTTTTGAGGTTTTATTAAAATTATTTTAGATCTTGGTAAATGTGAGTAGGGGGGAAGGCGCACCCCCTTCATTCGCACCCCCTCCTCCTCATATCACCTCAGCCTTGGATGAGAAGTGAGATCAAGGATAAAGGACTAAATAAACAAACCACAGTACCAGAGGACCAGGAGATAACATCGATGAGGCATGCATAAAGAATTTGATATCCACTTGCTAAACGCGGACGGACACCAATTAAAAATAAAATAGAATCACGGAGTCTTCCTAAATTTGAATATTGATCTCATAAACAAAGCAAGGCAAGGCAATTAACTGGTTTTAAGTACCCGCTGGAGATTATTAATATAATAACTAGAGCCCTCTTTCAAGGGAACATGTAAAGATTATGCGTACATGAAAATGGCGGTACGCCTTAGGGGGTGCATATTTATAAGATTAAATATGTATTAGGAGAACATGTTTATTATAAGCGAGGTAGCGACTGGCGAGTCGCCTTCCAATAAAATCCCAGCGTCTTTGGTGTATTTATCTAATACTTACAAGAGAGACGACCATAGTAAACGTGTTTGGAGGTTGTTAATGGTAGTTGACGTAATTAATTGTTACGTCTTATAGAGTTTATTGGGATCAGCTTGGTATTTTAAAACCGCTTGAAAGTTGTTGGTTTTGAATGAAAAATAATAGCAGAGGGAACGTTGAATCACTTACAACATCCTTGTGATTTTGTACTTGAGAGACGTTCAGCTCTAACGCAATATTTAATTATACGATGCGTAATTATGTTATCACAATATGTTTCATGACAAAATAAAGTCAAAAGATATCAACAGGGCTCTTTTCCCCTAAAACCCCGATAGTTGTAGTCCCTTTAATATAAAATAATGTGTATAAATGTGACATTAGCTCATTTTAAACTACTTTTTAGGTATATTTGCTGTGTTATGAGACTAGACTTGATGAAAAGGAGCTTTAGATTTAGCCTCCCTTTAACAAATATAGTTATTTTTGATAGCCTCAGAATAGAAAAGGTTAAGATATTTGAGAGATAGCTTTCCTCTTTACTATGAGATAAGAAGTTTCGTAGTTCCCTCCCCCACCCTCCCACCCTCTTTTTCTTATTGACATGGCAAAAGATGGTTGTAGTTTAAGGGCGAAAGGTAGTTTAAGGTTATTGGTTTGAGAGAATAGAGAAATAGTTATACGAAACGACACAGATAATTGTGTTTTAAGCCTGAAAGCGATTTATACTTTTTCGCTGACCAAGGTGACCGACTTAAGGACAAGTCTTAGGGTTAAGCTATTTTGTAGATCGTGTGTTATTGTGATATTTTTTAAATGAAAAAAAAACCCAACTAAAATACCCGTCAAATAGCTAAGATAAAAAATAAGAAAAAAGACAAATTTCCCAAATAATGTACTAACATATAAGTTACCACCTGTTAGGTATAAAATCGTTGTTAAGGAACCTAATACGGGTCGTGTAACTTTGTAATCTTTTTATTCTCTTCCCTTGTGGTCTTTTATTTCATTCTTCGTCCTCGTTTGTTATTCCTGTAGACACTTCTCTCCCATCCCGTTATTAGCTTGGTCCCTCCCCCCTCTAACACCGCTCCCCTCCCAGCATGATGACGCCAACGAGAATACTTTCTAGGACTTATCAGACACAACTTTCCAAAGGAATGGCTGTTTCCATCGATCTATTCCTCTCTGGAGGGTACCGTCCTACTTTCATAGGAAGGTTCTTTTATAAAACACAACAAATTGATAACATATTTCTATATTATTATTGTTTTAGGTATTGATAATATTCACCAAAAGTCACAGATGTAGATAACATATCTTGGCGCATAAATACGTGAAAGTAGGTCTAGTAACATTACTACATTTCAGATAAAGTTCCTTTCTATGAAAATTGGACTGAATCTTAAAGTGCTGCTTACTAAAGGGAGCATTTGTCATGGGGATTAGGGAACCACCCCCGAAATAAGACCTCATGTGCCAGACTGAGAATTCACACAACAAAATTAATCGTTGATTGAATCAAAAACTTTCCCTTAAATAATCAATTATTCTGTCAAAACAATATATAATTCTTCAATAAATATTAATTATATTATTGTATTTACAGTAGCCCCATGGCTTCTTTAGTGCTGACTGACAGCTCACAGCTGAATTCTGACAGTCAACATTTATGTATATACCTAAATTTTGACCGTCAGAAGTGAAAGCTGCTAAACACATGTTTTTGTAGATCATATGGTTCAGCGTAGGGATACATAATTTGGTCTGGTAACTTTTAAAAGCTTTTAGCTATTAGTTGTGAGCTGTCAGTCAGCACCAAAGAAGCCATGGGACTACTGTATATTATCAGTGAGTAAGCTCGTTCACTAATTTCTTGTATCGTGTGTCATATCACTTTCATTATACATACCTACAAGGTCGTATGAAGGGGTGGGGGTTCCAACCCCCACATATACTATACGTACGTATTTTCTACTAGACCTCGTCCCCCTCTAGAAAAATGTATCTATAAACCCTGATAATAAATATGTATGCCCACATCGAATTTACATTAAGGAATAACTAAAATATACAAAAAAACTGTTATCAATATTGATAACGTTATACAATATTATTAATGCTATTTTATAGGTATTGATAATATCTATCAATATTGACTTTTGCAAATCACATGACTTGATGTATGAATAAGTGAAAGTAAATCTAGTAAATTCTTTGTTTTTCTATGAAAATTGGCAGGATTGTATATTTCGACCGCTACATACTACAGGTTAATGCAAATGCTTTATTTACATGGTCCAATAACACTAATATTTGAATAAACGTGTTTGTGAGGTGTATTAAGTACAAATTAAATAAGAACTACCTTCTAGCTCCAATCACTGGTTTTATAGTAGCTGTTGAAACTATTCTAATCCGTACTTAAACGCATCAAATAATTCGTCGGTAACTAATTTAATATATTTAAATAAATATCTCCTATAAATGATAGTTCAAATTACACTTTAAATGAGTCTTACATTGTTCAGTTAGTTTGTATTTTAATTCAACAAATGCATTGTGCTCCACCATTTTTGATTTTGATGAAAATTTGCATGTGCGTTCCCCCCACCTCCTAGACCTCATATATACATACAAATAAATATTAAAACTAATATACTCCTTGATATAAAGGTTATTTTGTTTAATGGCCGACGGCAAAAAAAGTTGTATTTCAGAATTTCTTCCTCATGAGCTATAATATTTTTCCTACCAAAGCTACAGAGCTCAACCTTAGCTCGTTGGAAAGTTAAAAAAAAAATTATAATTTTTATGCATTATGAACAAATATTAAATTTGAAGCCAAAGCATTTTTTTCAAGGTCAAAGTTTAGCGTACGTAATTCATTCGTGACAACATTTGAAAATTTAAAGCCCCATGAAGAGCTTGGAATAACAAGTTCACTTTCTTTTTCTTATATACATGTTTATGAATACTTATTGTATAAAAAGATTGGTTTGTTATGCTGACCATTTCTTAAAATATAACCACCAAAAGTAGTCAAATTGTCCTAAAATTCCAGTTTTCAAGGCTAAAAAAATGCTGTGTCACTGTTAACAATATCTATGAGCAAGTCTCACACCACTGATAACATTTGGCTTAGATAATACGCGCTCTAACTCGCGTCACTGGCCGAAAAGTCTAAGGCGTCACACTCGTTCTAGATTGACCTGCTGATTACGGGGAGATCAGGGTTCGAATACCGGTCGGGTGTACTGAGGAAATAATTTCCTAAATGGTTTTTCCACTCCACCTAAATGATTATTAAGGTACATTTCCTATAAATTCTACCTTTTTAATCCCTATTCTATTACTGAAAATAATGGGATAACCCATAATGATAAAATGTGGTGTACAAATAAACAATAAATAAAAAAAAATCCTCATTCTTTCTCCTTAAATTAAGCAGTAAATTACTATAAATAATAATAAAAACAGTACGTTACACGTCTATTAAAAGGTATTACTACCATGTACAATTTTTATTTTTTATTTAAAAAAATAAGGGATGAGCTTAAAGAAAAAATTCTCCACCTTAATATTCAGCGTTGACAGAGAGCCCGGAGGACATGAAGGACGGTTTTGGCCAGTAGCCCCCCCCCCTGCACCCCTTCATCCTCTGAATCTCTAGTTTCCCCTCTCCTTTTCCCATCCCCTCTCCTACGTATGGTTAATTCATGATACTCACTAAATCACACCCAGCTTTGTGTGTGGTGATGTCATCCTCGAAATTTGAACATACCCACAATTAATCTTCACTACCCATTTAAAACAAAATATTTATTAGTGAGGTTTAAAAATGATCTTGAGAAGAGAGTTTCATGTTCAAGATATTTATTTCTTCTCAACATTTTTTGTTGTTATTATTATAAAAGTACTTTTTTTTAAAAATAGAAAAACGTCGCATGTGGTTAACATATAAATCAATGTAATTCATATTTCATTTGATGTTAATTTGAATATTTGTATGTTTGTTTATTATTTATTCGAGAATTTAATGAAGCAATTATAAAATATTGCTAAAGAAAAACAAGAAATAAATATAATGTATATGAATAAAAATAAACTCTTAATTGAATTAAAAACAAAATATCATTAGCATATTTTATTGACCAGGATTATATGTCTAAATACTCTTTTATTTTGTTTTTCAATATTTTTTTTAACTAGAAAACTTGTTTAATAATGTTACTTCGTTTATGCGTTGTTGAAACTTTTTTTTACAATATCAGTTTGATTATGGCCTCAAAAATGGGGTACTGGGCATTGCCAGGTTGCACAGTTTCTTCAGACAGAGATACAATTATATACATTAATTTTTTATTACAATATACCTAGTAAAGTAAATTTGAAATTTATTTAGTAGGTGAACGTTAAAAGAAAAGTAATAATTTAATAATGCTTTTAAATGTGATGGATCACAACAAAATATATATGTATTGGAACAGAAAGCTTATGTGCAGGGTACAGAGTGTAGTGTGGATGATCGTCTGGAAATTTAATTTGGTATATGTTGTCAGTGGTGGGGGCGCCGGGGTGTTAAGGGGAGGATTTCCTCCTGGATTAAACCACTAATTCTTCCTAATTCTCTATCATTATCGAATATGAAGCTTAAATGGGGCCTTAAATCAAACTCCAAATGACTTTTAAAGACATTCAATTTTAAAAGAATTTGGCGAAGAAAACTACTCTAAATAGCATCTAAGGCCATCCAAAATAAAATAAAAATCTAAGAAAGGAGTACTCCAAATAGCTTAGAGATGCATGTAATTTTGAAGAATTTTCACGTGAGAATCACTTCAAATAGTTTCTAGAATTATTCAAATTTTCAAAAATGTGTTGGTGGAGGCATCGTATTTTACACAAGGTTTCCCGAAGAGGACCATTCAAAATGGCTTAAAAGAAGATCTAATTTTCAAAATATTGCTGGGCGAAGACCACTTCAAATAGCTTCTAGAAGCATCCAAATGACAAAAAAAGATCGGAGGGAGGACTCCTTCAAATATATTTTAGAAAACCTAAATAAAAAAAACCACTGGGTGTGGTTTATTTAAAATAGCTTCTAGAGGCATTCAAAGTTCAAAAATTTCCTGAAAAAATAAGACTACTCGAACATCTTTTAGAAGCATCCAAATTTAAAAAAATTAATTCTGGGGAATATAACTCCAAATAGCTAGTAAAAATATTCTAATTTTCAAAACTTGGGGAGGAGGAAAACTCCAAATAGCTTTTAGGGACATCCACTTTTCAAACATTTATCGGGAAGAGTGGGGTTGGATGGGAGGGGATGGAATCTAGGTCCCTAGAAATAGCCTTTTTTTTTGTTCTTGCTCCCACCTCCCCTACACAAATAAGTTTCCGTCGCCAATAGGTTTTGATAAGGAGAAAATCTGGAGGCCCGAGACGGCGGCTATGTTTTGCTTCAATGGTCGGTATGGTATATCAACTGCTCTATGAATGCTTGGTAGCGTTTTGGAATATGCCAAATCAATGGCTTATCGTTACAGAACTTGTAGCAATAAATAAAAGTAGTTAGTAACTCATCAAAAAGGCTAATATGGAACAA